>JBDFRD010581158.1:0-17218 GCA_039654405.1 Bullina lineata | reverse complement strand
CTCTCTCTCTCTCTCTCTCTCTCTCTCTCTCTCTCTCTCTCTCTCTCTCTCACACACACACACACACACACATACACTCTTCTTTTCCACCTCGGAGACCGCAATATGGCTTTCCGTCGGCGATATCAGACCTGAAATGTAGTGACAGTTACGCAAGTTCTGGAAAACCAAGGCAAAATAAACTCAACCTCAAGCTACCGGGAGAGAGAGCAGAATGAAACGTAGGGCGCCTCAGTGTTATGGAGTAAGAGTTCTTCTGTCAACGCTATCTGTACGCTGTAGATAGGAGCCCCAGGCAGGAGAATGTGACGTGAATGAAGTGAATGGACTCCGGTTGTAACAGGGGGAATAAGAGAAGGGGAGGGGAGGGTGGAGGACTGTCTCGTGCGTAATCCTTCAGGCCAGGGTGAGTGGGCTGGTTTTGCATTCAAGAGAGAAGGAAAATACACGTAGAAGTAGAAGGCTTGTGGTGTGGTGAGAGAGAGAAGATTGGGAAAAACAACGAAGAGGTGCGATTTTAGTTGTCATTTGAATCAACCCACGTTGGCGAGTCTAGAAGAAAGAATAGTGGGAGGTGATGGATAGCGAGGGGGAAAAACCCAACAGCTTTTGTAGTGACATGTATTTTTACATGTATGTTATAGCTCTAAAACATGATTTCATAAAATTTTCTCAATTTATGTATGCTATTCATGGTACTGTAAATTTGTTCTTCATATGTTGTTTTTACGTCATGAATTTGTTCTTATATTATTGTTGTAACGTAATTTCCTTCTGGATAATAAAGTGTATTATTATTATTATTATTATTACATGTATTATTATTAAGTAATGCAAGGCAAAGGACATACAATCAATAACGCAGGGCACATACATGTACTGAGACTTAGGGCATAACGTAGACGAGTCACAAGCGTCAAGTAGGGCACGTGTGAGGCAGGGGCTAATGCACGTAAGATATTATAAGAATAAGAGACAATGAGACTTGCAACTGCAAAAAAAATGCACGCACCTGTTTTTATTTTTAAACCAAAGCATCAGCCTTATTGTCTAACATCAACACTTCAAACATTCCTCTCAATGAAGTACATGTAACCGAAACTGCCTACTTACACAGCATATACACATTACAAGTGCATGGTGTACAGTGTCTCTACATTGGAATTTGAGACTATGATTCTCGTCTCCATACACTACAGTACAATGTCAGGAGACCTCAACTTTTGTGCTATTGAATAAGAGAACTAAACTACTTTCTTCATCTCAATAACAACAACAAAACCAGAAATCCACAAACTTATTATAATTTACAGAAAATTATTTCAGTGTAAATTAAATGTGAAACACAGACTATAAGAAAAACCCACAAAAATAAACAAACATAACACTGAAATTTCCCTATCACTTGCACCTGTCAACAAGTAAAGGAAGATGTAGAAGTCAAAACTTGCAGAAAAAAAATTCAATTTACGTTAAAAAAAAAATACAAATACGCACATGGATGTTTTTACATTCAAGAATAATTGCTGCTACATGTTGTACTTACAAGACAAAAAGATTGGCAATAATTATTACTGTCTTTTCTTTGGTTCTTTGTGAAAAAAAAATCCTCTTTAAACATATACTCATAATTACATATAGTAAAATTTCATTTGAAGTACCTGTAAGAAAATTGGCATATTTTTGCATTTCAGTTAGAGAAGAAATGATGGAGATGAACATTTTCATTTTTTTTAAATATTCACTCTACTAATAATTAAAATACATGTACCTTCTTTCAAGTGGAGCAAAACCACTTTACGTTACATTATATGCATACAACACGCTTTCTCAATATCTTTCGTCTTGTACAAAACATTTCTCAGAAACTTAGATATTTACGTTTTCGAAAAGCAATTGCATATAGTTATTGACATGACCAACAGAACTGGAGAATGTAAGTTATTTGGATAACAGGTTTAAATGATACACAGTCAAAACAGAAAATTTTACATGCAACAGGACTGGCATTATTTTATGTTCAATGGCACAAAAAGGAGACAAACTCTGGTGGGCATGATTTGTCAATGAGCTGCTAAATTTGAAAATAAAATTATTCAAGCCATTTCAAAGTAAAACATTCAATGGAATTTCCCTCCAGGATCAACAAAGCACATCTTCATTTCCAGATATCCTGTCAAACAGTTAGTATTAACATGAATAACGTTTGTGAAGCTCCTTCAAGGATAAGACCCGAAGAGATGAAGCTTATCCTGGTTTCAACAGCAGAAAGAACAGACAACACAAAATCTCCACTACACAGGATGCTACTTTGATGTAGATTCACTTTCCCCAGTACTGTCACTCATGCAAAGGTCTTCAAAACCACAGACACCGCTGTTCAATCCAGACATAGAGTGCACTATCCATGATCAGACTTGATTGACGGAGGCCTGTCACTTTCCCCAGAAGAATATTTTGGTATCCCTATTTCCCATCTTGTGGAGAAGGAAAAGAAAATCAAGTAAAGCATCCTTCTTAACGACACAATGCAAAGACCCTCATGGCCAAGGATTAAAATCAGGATCTTTTGGTTGTGAGTCTTGCAGCCTAATCCTTCAAGCACAACGCCAACTACAGATTTAGTCAATAGCTTGTCATCCAAGTTAAAGCATAAACATGTTGATACCCTTTCACCAAATTCAAAACAAAAACACAGAGTACCATGTCTTTAGTCACATGTCCAAGTAGTTCAAAGTGCATCATTGTATTTCAGACATTTATTCCAACCAAAATCACTCTGGCATCTCCAAATCTGACACTGCCACAGTCTACAGAAACCTCAAATAGAGTATTGGACAATTTCCTGCAAATGACAAAAACAAAAAATAAAATATATTATTTTATAAATATATTATTATTATTATATAATTGTACACACCGGTCATGCTTATTGCAACTGACTTGTGCTATGTGCTGTTTTGTACAGTAAGGGATCAACAAAAATCATTCATTAGTTGTAATTCATAAACAGTAGAGCTAAATAATCCACAATCAAAAAGCCTTCAGAATGAATAACTACTCATTTATAATACAATCTTCACTTAGTAAATTTATTTCAAATCAGCAATTATATAATTTGTTCAGGGATCAACAACAAATCTGTTCTCATTAAATGTTACAAATGTAAACACAACTATCTCGCCAAAGTACTTCTTATTGAAGAGAAAGGTTTTTTGAAGACAACAACAATTAATCAAGAATAGTATATGTACAGACATACAAACAGTGTATTCGTTACCCTGTGAAATCACATTGGTAGGCTTCAGTGTATATTAAGGAGAGAATAATACATGTGATTACTTATGTACATATATTTAGGTCAATAGACATCGACTTTTCAAAAATATTGCAAGGTTCCACAATAAAATCTAGCATCATGATAGTAAAAGTTAAGTTCCTTCAAGGCCTATGTGGCCTAAAGAGCCAGAGCTTATCCTGATTTCAAAAGTGTGAATAAATGACAGTGGAAACAAAAAATTAGTTTATCGTAAGTTTACTTCCCCAGGGGAATATGCAAGTAACAATGTACCCAATTCGCATCTGGGTAGAGAGAGGAAAAAACATGTAAAATGTCTTTCCTAATGGGAACAACATGACTGGATTCAAACCCACAGCCTTCTGATTGCAATGTCACAGCATCTTGAATTTGTCGTGAAAATTGCATATATTTTTTATCTTAAACCCAAAATTTAGCAAGCAGAAGTCCAAGTCATCTCAGTGACTGCAAGAGGTAACACATGTAGTACATGGAATTTACATGACTTACTGACAAAATTTTAATTCATAGAATGTATTTATACAAGACTTCAAAAAGTAGTGACAAAACAAATGTTTTACCCTGTGGATCACAATGCACCTGTGGACAGAGAGTGTGTGTGAGGGTGTTGGCATTGGGCTTGCTCAGTTTCAGCAACTAAAGTACATCTAGAATCAAGTCGTAAATCATGAACCATTATCAGCCTGGAAGAAAGAGCAAGACCCTGAAAAAAAAACTTTTTCCTCCACCAAAACTCACAGGAGAATTCATACAAATTTTGGCTGTCCCACTAAACAAGTCTCAGCTGGACTTGGACTGGATTTCTATCCCAATGCTCCTAGTTCCTAGAAATAAAAAGTCAAACTCATAAAAATAAAACTGTTTCAGCGCTGTGATCTAATGTCACGTAATTTTATAACTTTTAAGTTATCTTGAATGTGAAAACTTTTGTAAAACTGGCACAAAAGCATACGTTTCAAACAGTTTAAATAACACCGTCATGAGGCACAAAATAGTAATAGAAAAAAGGATTCTATCTATAGCCTATCAGTGCCTTGAAAGCAATAAACAAACAAAAACAACTAATACATGTACAAACAAAATAAATCAATGTTTACTCTCAAAACTTTTCCCATTTTTGCCATGATTCTTCGACACCTTGTGTTACACTGCTAAAGTCAGTCTGAGGCCAAGGTACATACACGATTGATGGACTGTGAAATTTTGACGGACTAAATACCTGGGATTATTGTCAATTCTTGTTGTAGATAAAGATCCAACATTTGAGGTAGACACTTAGCATCAATTTATAAACTTTGGAAAAGAGTATTTGGGATATTGTGGGGGTTGGACAGGGAGCGGAATCTGGAAACATTCTGACGGATTTTGCACTTTAAAGAAAGTTCATCTACCTTTGAAGAATTCAGAGTCAAACAGACAGTAGTCTAGTCTTCATGAAGCTTTCAAATTATTATATCACATCAATCCTAGGACAATCATCGGCTCATCCAATCATACCAATCCTAGGACAATCATCATCTTATCATACAACATCAATCCTATGACAATCATCGGCTCATCAAATCACATACATTAACATATCAAATGACAGTCATTGCATCACTACATTACATTCATACACTCATCCTCTCATGAGCATCACATTACTGTTGAGGCAAATGGATTTTAAGGGGCTCAATTTAGATTACCCGTACGGTCAGGATGTGACCACAATATATGTGGCATATTACATGACTAATTTCTAATATTACATGGATAATTTTCTGGATGCAAAGCTTTATTTTTACAAAATTGGCTTTTTAAAAACCCAAGAATTGTGTATTATATGACATGGATACAGCAGAAGATGAAAAATAATGATGAGAGACAATAAGAAATTAAACTTTTTAAACATGAGCAATGAACATAGAGTTGCATTAAGGCCTATAGCTTTCAATCGTTGACGAAGAACAAATGATACTAGATCAAGTTCTAGACATGATACTAGTCTTCTGCAGTAGAACATATTGCTTGCAATTAATATCTGGGTATGGAGAGGAAAATTCATGCTTTGTGTCTTTCCTGTCAACATAATGTAATTATTGCATGGCAAGGATTCAAACAAAGGACCTTATGATCATGAGTCTCGCAATCTTACTTCTCAACCATCAATACCATGGTAATGAAAGACAAAGAGCTTCAAAGAAACTGAAATGGTGAGAAATAAAGATACACAGAAGCACAAACAGAAAAGTCTCAAAAAGTTGATCATAATTCAGTAACAAATACATTGTGATCAATATGTTTTTATGGGACTAAATCTTAAATTCATTACTTATAAGTAGAAGCTAGCTGTCTTTTTTTGTAGGCATTATGCCCTTTTTTAGGGGAAGAGGGATGGGTTCACAATATATAGTACAATATGAAACTCAGGTCTGGTAATATCTTTGTTATCGCGAAAAAATTATTGAGTCACTTTACAATTAACTTTATTTTTTCAATTCTAATGAAAATTCATGGAAATAATTGGGGAGTAAAAATCTTGCTTTGTAGAAATGACAAATTACAATTACCCACTTCTGAGTAGAATTATATTGTAAAAAAATTGTTCATCCCATTCCAGCAAGATCAACAGAAAACGTATGGAAGTGGGGCTGGGCAGATGAGTGAAGCATTCAAAGCCACTAGCCGACATAAGATGATACAATGCGGTCAGCATACGTAGTGCTAATGTTAGCATATGCTCATCATTATGTGACCTGACCCAACTAATACATGTGTACAATGCAATAGGTCCGGCAGTGGCCTTCTTTCCAATGATATCGGTCGGACAAAAAAAGATGCATGATCATCTTGGCCTATGCCTAGTTTGCATTACACCCTTTGCAGGCTTGGCCAAAAGCATGTGATACGTAAAGTAGTGAATAGGCTAGGTGTACTAAGTCAATCAGGTGCTAATTAGCTAATGCTAATACCAATTAGCAGTATTAGTCCTAGGACAGCTAGGTTAAATCTAGTGTTCCAGGTGAAAGATATTTTAAAAACTAATGTACCCTTGCCTAAACCATCCAACAATTTTTGGAAATGGTATTTGAAATTAACATGGTTAATTAACATTAAAATTAACAACATGGCTGGGGTACATTGTACCTTGGTGCATGGAATTTCAAAATATCAGAGTTGTACTTTTTTTTTCTTTTTTTTTGGGGGGGGAGGTGCAGGGGTTGGGGGATGGGGAGGGGTTTTGGGTGGGGGTAAGGGTATTATGAATGGGCCTATGTATTGTGGGTTGTGTTTATTCATCTTGTTGGTGCAGGACGTGCTGTTTTGGACTAAGTGAACGAATTTAAAGAATTTATGCTTTATGGCAATTGAAGCTGCCTGCAATGACAGAAACACTCACGATATTCTTAATGAAAGACAAAAATATAAAGGACCACATTATGCATTTCAATAACTAACGAGACATCACAGTAAACAAGTCACTACATGATCTAAGTCGTGTAAGCTGTTCTTCTATCCCCATCCCTCATTAGGGCAGAATTCTCGTCAATCACTGAACTGTAGGACTCCTCGTAATCGTTGACGTTCACATTTTTATTGACCGGTGAGGGGTACTCCTGAAAAAGAAAGTACAATTTTCTGGGCTCTGTTGGTAGTTTAGTTATTGCACAAAACATCTATTCCAAAGAATACATTTTGGCATAACCTGGATCCTGACACCAAGAAGATGGGCTACACCTGGGGACTGCTGGAGAGATTGGCCTAGGACAGAGATGGCTGGAAAAAACTTGTCGGCAGCCTATGCATTATTGTGAATACACTAACATATCAAACTACATGATATTCATAGACTCATCGTCTCATGAGCATTACGTTCCCATTGAGGCAACTGGATCTTACGGGTCTCACTTTGTCTTTCATGTGATATCATGATGCATCCAAAACTCACCTGCATTTCTTGGTCTTGTGAGCACCACGGCACACAGGGCACATCCATGAGCTGGTTATAGAGAGCTGTCCCAATAAGCAAGAAGGCAAACCCGTCCACTGTGGACAGACAGAATTAAGTACATTAGTCAACACAGGTCACTAAAACTGGAAATGGTGAAAGGTTTTACCTACTTTATCATTATTACACATTAACTCTTTGAGGACCAATGACCGATATGTTGGCTCGTGAAAAAGATAACAAATTTGTTTTCAGGAATTTTCTGTAAACAGCGTTCAGTTCCAAACACACTGATAGTCTATCTAGTTCACTGTTACATTTAGTACTTGTACTGTAAACAGGATTTATATTGAATCACTTCAAGTCGTTAAAAAATTCCGGTACAAATCAGTAAAATATCTGGTCCTCAAAGAGTTAAACAGAATTGTAAAGGTGAACTGTTCTATTAGTGCTAGATAAGACAATGTTATTTATCATCATTTTTTTTCAAGGAAGCTAATTGCTAGATAGCAAGAAAATTCAGGCTTAAACAGGGTCTTTTATTCATTACAGGTAACAGACGCATACATTTACACTCCTTTTTGATCTTGTTTCAACAGCTGATGTCTTATCAGAAAAGGAACAGTCAAGCCAAGATTGAATGAGAATAAGAGAATGGTTGGAATGAAATCAGAAGGGGAATTTCATTCTGCAGTCAAACTGGAAATCTACTAAACAATCCATACTTGAAATAAGACTTTTTCCTTAATTCAATGTCCTATGAGAGACTAGCATCCTGTCTAGGAGATAATGTAAAAATCAACTGTTCCGCTTCACACAACGGAAAGCGGGATAAGCTCCGGCTCTGTGGTCCTCTTAGGCCTTGAAGGAACTTTACTTTACTTACTTAATTCAATGGGACACAGCTTACACAGTATGAGCAATCAACATAACAGTATGAATGTTACAAAAAGAAATCACTTACACTGTAGCAGACCAAAGTCTTTGTCAAACCCTTCTCCAAAATCCTGGAAAAATCGAGAAACATGACATTCTTAAATCAGGATTATAAAACAAGCCTAAATCTTGTTTTTTTTTAATCATTGACTCATTAGCATACTAAAAATAAAGCACAAAAATTAAAGTCATTCACTGACCTGGTCTGATAAATAAAACAAACTATGTTGCAAGATATCATTGCATTTGCTATACGTTCAGAGTTAATTTAAATGTCTATATATATCACTTACAAAAATTCACTATCACATGTATACCAAGCCTCAGGTTTAGTTTGATCTACTCTGCAACAATCAGCTGCACAGCTTAAAACATTTCATGCCACGAATTCACCATCCTACTAAAACCTACCCTCCATGACCCAGAGACGAAGCCAAAATGTTCTGTCAGGAGTTTTTTCTTATTTGTTTTGTCACAAAAATCAACAAAGATTAATGATGTAAACTTATTTTGAGACAAATATGGAATAGGACTAATATGGTCAAAACTGGCAAAGTTATCCCGGAACAGAACAAACTAGAACTCCCTTGTGTGTGGCCTACACCCTGATAAGGGTAAGGAGCAATGATGACGATGAAACTTATTTTGTTAAGTTCCTCAAAAGGAAGCCACTACAAACATAAAAGAAACTGACACCTTGTGAACTGTCAACAATGCATCAACTTTGCAAACAGGATAATAATACATAATAGTTCATAATACAGATCTATTTTCTTTACCTTTGAAGCCACGTAGTAAATGAAGAGCGCTGATAACCACACTAAAATGGTCCGACAAGCATCTATGAGGGTTCTATGGACAGCTGGAATTAGAAGTTATTAGTCAGTGGATATAAGAAGGCCTGCTATGACAAGAATATAAGCTGAAATATAAAATTTTCTTAGATTTAAACCTTTACACAAATCACACAGATTTTGGTATGACCTTATTCATCAAAGGAGCCTAAGCAGTGTATTTAACATGATAGTATGATACAATAGAGGTTTCTTTCTTTTCACTTTTGTTCTTACACTTAATTTCCTAACTAATGGTTGCTTTTATATTGAAGGTTTGAACTATGAAACAGAGGGTCATTAGCTTAAATTATTATTTCTGATTTCGGATTATTGCTGTTCAATTTTGTCCACATGTAAACATCTTTAAAAAAGCCGTTTTTTATTGTTTCCATGTCTTGTATGTGTTTTTCATTTAGATTACTTTTGAGTACAATGGTTCCTCCTACATCTCTAAGAAAGAATCAGTGTATCTCTTGGATGTTACATGATAGCAACAAAACACATTCTCTTTCTTTCATTTAGGAAGTCATCTTACATCAGACTGCCAACCCCATTTGAGGTTTGGAGTAATCACAAGCTGAAGTCACAGTAAAATGAGGACCCAAAAGAGTAATTTTACCACATACAAGGACAACACCACAGAACGAAGAATGCAACTGCAATGAGATTTAAAAGAATATATTCATTGCATCCTCACTGTAATTACCCGTAAACCTTAATTTCTGACAGCTCCCCATAATTTCTTATGGCCAACCTATTGCAGCCCTATGCTCTACAAGGAGTCAAGAGGATTAAGTCAAGTAAGTCAACCCGTAAAATTGGCATGTCTGTTACTAGTGTTACATACACACACTCTTACCTGTAAGCGACCTGGTAACAGCCAGCCCAAAAAAGTTGTAGAAAGCAATGGAGACTAGGTAGAGGAGACACATGACCAGCAGTGTCGGGTTGTTCCCCATCTGGTATAAAGCGTCTAAACTGTTCTCATAACTGCCATGGACGTCGCTTCCCGGCACAAAGTACATTGCTGGCAGAATGATCTGGATAACAAGAGATGGTTTACAGTTATTCTTTGATTTAATACACAAACACGCACAAAACATATAAATGTACGACCATGAGTTTATTTAGAATTGTTAGTTCAGGACTTTGGGCAGATTTGATATCGCTGGTGGCACAGATAGCTAGCTTCTGTTTTAGAGAACGTCCTTCTAAAACCCGCATGGCACAGTAGTCAAATGATTAAAGTGTACAACCTCTGATCCATGATGGGTCATGGGTTCGAATCCGGCGGTGGCTGTATTGTGCCCTTGGGAAAAATACTGTACATCATTTTTCCTCTCCCCACCCGGGTGCGAATTGGGTACTGGCATATTCTGCTGAGGAAGTAAACCTACAACAGACAAGCATCCTGTCTAGCAGATGATGTAAAAATCATATGTTCCGCTTCAAGCTACCTAAACCGGGGTAAGCTCCGACTCTGTTGGCCTCATAAGTCTTTAAGGAACTTTAATGTTTCCTATAAAACCCATTGTTACTGAAGGAATTTCATAACATGCCTGTGTAGCTGGGTGTGATGTGAGCAAATGCACAGCACCTCATCTCCATAGTTTTCATGTCCTTTCAGAAAGTCATCTTAATCCCTATTTCACTGATCTTCAGTCTACATCATTTTTTTTCTCCTGCAGACAGTTTCAAATCATTACATTTTGTGACACAGCCATGGAAACTAAATTATTTCACGACGAGCAGTACTTAGAAATAAAACCATATTGCTTAGCTTTACATTAAGTCTTTTGTAAATTCCTTTTTGTTACATACATGTTCCAATAATATGCCATTTTCAGCTAAGTAGCAAAACAATATTGTAACAAAAGGATACTATACATCATTAATGTGATAACAGATATTATGAAATAAATTGTACAAAACAATTTAACCATATTTCTAGTGGGTGCACACATATATTCGTAAGCAAGCATTGAGATGCTACAGGTAAACCAATTTGGTTTCATGAAATCAACATGACCAAACTAGTGGAACAACAGAAATAAGAACACTGTTTGGAACCCTCCCGCGCACACACACACACACCCCAATTCAGTGTCAAGAGAAAACTAAACCTCCACAACACTTACAAAGGTCATCAGCAAGAAACCAAAAGTGCCCTCCATACCTACAACCTGATGAACAAGAAAACAAAGAAAGAAAACATATTAAAATATTTGTTAGGACCTTCATTTAGGGAGCTCTGTTTCAGGAAAAGCGAGGAAAAATCTTCTACTGAAATAAGATTTAACTAAGACATTTTCTGTTGATCATGTTTAGCAAAAGATAAATGACACATGAATTGACTCAATTTTTTGTTTTCCAGTCCCACTATTGTCAGGTCTGATATCACCCACAGAAAATGAAACATAGTCTCATTTCCTCCTACTTGTGCAGTCGTAAATTGTGACTTGATCCTTGTGACTGACAGTCGTAAACTTTTCCTTTTCCAGGAATTGTGATTTTCCTACCAAAAATTTAGACTCTGAAAGTTTAACACAGAGATTACAAGAAAGAAAAAGTATTACCATAAATGGTGTTCTAATGAACACTTATGTAAGAAATGTGTACAGACGAGTTTTAGAAAAAGCATTCTTACCTGCAAGGGTGGAAAATTTCTTTTTTTCAAGAATGTTTCTTCCACAATCATTTGAGTTGCACTGACGAGCTGACCGGCCAAAATCAGCGCAATACCTGTTCATGACAAACGTTCAGTATAGCCAGTGTAATGTTCATTGGAATATCTAAAAAAAAATGCGTATCTTTTACTTGTACCCATCACATACAGGAATGTCATTATTATTGTTATTATCATTATTTTTACTATTATTGTTATTATTTTCACTGTTATCATTATTATTACAGCAATAATAATAATTATTATTATTATTATCATCATTTGGTTGTTGTTATTGTTGTTGTTGTTGTTGTTGTTGAGAAATGCTTCAACCTCCAAAATCAAACATTTAATACGAATATATATATATGACTATCCAAGGTTAACTGTATTTCTCTGCTTAACTCGACAGATATACAAGTACTCAACATTATTATAACAGTCATACCTAGAGCTGTATTTGATCCTGCTTTGGCCTTGAAGACACTGGAGCAGCCTACAAGTACTAAGCCAACCATGACGACCATCATGCCGAACCAATGAATAGGCTTCAGTTTACGTTTCAAAAATATCCTCTAGAGAAGAGAGAAAAAAGGACAAGTTTGATGGCATATCTATAATGGAATTGAATATTACTTCGGAGTAGACAGAGAAAGGATAAAGAAGCAAGGGTGAATAATTATTAATTACTCTGGGAGTCTTCTAGTATGAAGAATAGAGCTCAAAGTTCATATTTTTCAGATGTTTAACAAAATTATTTAATCATTCCGCGCTCAAGCAAAAATGTACAGAAATAACAGCAAGAACCTCTATTTCTAAAACACACAAGATATGTAACATACGGAAAGAATGCCTGCAAAAATGATGATTGCCCCACGCAACATTTGCCATACTGAAGCATCCACATAGATGAGTCCGATGCCTGCAAAATAAAGCATTATGAATGATTCAATAAAATCTAGAATAGTAAAACAACATTTCCATAATTATTTGACAAGTACCACAGCAAACACTAGTGGTGAAGTGGCTCAAAAGTTAGAAAAAAAAAGTCAAAGGTCCTTGGTTAGAATCTGGATGGCGGCTAGGTTGTGTCCTTGAGAAAGACACTTTACATCATTTTTCCTCTCATCCAGGTGCAAAGTGAGTGTCCACATGTTCTCCTCGGGAAGTAAACCTACGACAGACTAGAAGATGATTTCCTAAGTAAGTGAAAAAAAATTCATTCTAATAATATTAAAATATTATACAATTATTATATGCTGAAATATTTCATAATAATTTCGTCAAGGCAAGGAGTAAGAGAAAAGGAAAAGAAGCGGGAACATGAGAAGTCAAAGAAAACATGAAACGGATGGAGATAACAGCAAGATTGCAGAACAAAATTGTATCTAATGAGAAATTTCAGTGAGTTACCTGCAATTGAAGTACCCAACAAATCACAACAGGTTGGGAGGAGCATGATCCACTGCCATACCCTACAAGGAGAGACAAAAAGAGATAAAAAAAACAAAACATTATCTAACATTAGTTAAGGACAAATAATGAAACTTTCCTGCTTATTTTGTTGTCATAAAATCCTCATTGTTGTCAACGGAGTAGCAAAATTTATAAAACTGTTCCCAGGATTACAATCTACTAAATATGAACAAGATTTTTTTTAAAAAAGCATTTTTACAAGACACTTTATTTGTCAGTATCTTTTACTCTAAAATCTTAATAATGTTGGTGTTATTTCCAGAGTTCGAAAATACTTCAGTCTCGCTTAGCCCATCAGTAATTCAACTTATGAATTTTTTGTCACAAAATTGTCACATCCAATACATAATTCAATTTTCTAACAAAGCATACCTTGGATTCGCAGGTGCCTCTGGTGGGTCATGACCTACTTTTGCAGACCAGGCAATCTGTCAGAATAGAAATGAAAGCAAAAAAGTCGGTACATGAGGAATGTCATTCTAGTTTCAACCCAAATAATAAAATTCCGCCAAACGGAGCAAGGTGTTATATTCTGATTGATATATGCACTAGAGGCTAAACTCCCTCGTCTATGACAAATTCAAAATTGTAGAGACAGATGAGTGCAAGCACACAGCCAGAAATATAATCAAGGAACATATTCTGCAAGGCTGTGAGTACCTAGGAGACTAAAAAGCAAGCACGTGGCTCAATCATGTGCTCCTAGAAAGTGAGCTGTATGGCAACTAAAAAGACCTACAACAGACTCTTGTCTTCCTGAATCTGACAGGAATACATACATGAGAAGTCACCTAGGAAGAAGAAGAATGAAAACAATCGTAACAAATGTGTTACCAAACAATATTATATTATTACAGAGAAAAAAATTAACTAAGTTTATTATTTTCAATTTAGTCTTTCGTTTTTAAAATTTCTTATTTTAGACCTAGAGACAAAGTTGATATCATATCAATTGTTTTATCAAAATTATTTGAATTCTTTTTCCATTGCCAAAAATTCTGTTCTTTTTCTTCAGTTGTTGAGAAGAGTACTGATAGATCTAGGTTAAAGCAATTTTGTACATTAATTACATAAAGGGTTTATAATTTTAACTGTATTCACATGTACCGTTCACATTTTTTTTATACTACTTACAACTTTCTCTCTTTCTTTTCTCTCTCTACGCCTCATTATCAATAGACCAATGAGACAGGTGCTCTCCCCTTAAATAAAAAAGAAAAGAACATAGCATTATTGCAACGTAACACATTACATTATCATTTTATAAAACCTACATTTAACAATGTTTCCTGACAAGAAACATGAGTTCATCAAATTAAATACAGAGGAGACATTCATTAAGTGGCTTTTACGTACAAAAAATAAACATATCTTATAATACAGTGGATTCATTGGTATGGTGGCTTGATAATTCATATCGTCATATTAGTAATTTTGCCTCTTTCTTTCCTTTTTTTCTACTCATCTTTTCTATCTCTCTTGAAACTCAATTTATAATTTTATAACCTCTCTGATGGGCCAGTAGCTAGAGGCCATGATTTTGAGAGGTATCCATGCAGCTTATCATTTCTACACATCAAACCAGAACAAACTGGGCTTGAAGACCAATAATAAATAGCAAGTCTCACATTTGTTTATAGTATGAACATTTTTTTTCAAATGTGTGTATAAATACACCAATACCTTTTCATTAAACTTCCGTTCATGAAAAGATTCATGACGTCCTGTTTATAATTTTTACTGTAAGTTAAAACTGCATCATATCATAATAATATGTTAATAAAACAATATGCCCACCTATAAACATCAGCCATGTCTGAAACCATGGGTGCTTAAAATCATGGGATTTTGAAGACGTTCCATTGTCATCATCGTACGGATATCCCACGGCCCTGTGAAAAATACGATGAAATAAATACATATAAACACAAATAAGAGTTGTGGCAACACTTTCTACTCAAAACTGCTTTCTGATCACAGCTGGCAGGGCATTCATGTTCATATAGTCACAATTCAATTTCATCAGAAAAAAAACATACATAATTGAATTTAAAACAGAATGGAGTACGGGAGAGAGGGAGGGAGGAGGGGAGAATGGCAAAGAGGGAGGGAGGAAGGGAGAATGGAAGAGAGGGGAGAGGAGAGTAGAGTGGGAGAGAGAAAAACAGACAGACAAATGGAAAGACATGCAGGGGGAATGGAGATGAAAGTGAGGTTGCAAAGGAGAAGAGAAGGAAGGAGATGATTCGTAAAAGAGAAGAAATAGACCGAGAGTGGTAACTCCAGACAGACAAACATGAGCCAGACGGAGGGAAGGGAAAAAAGGAGGGAGGAGAAGAGAAACGGAGACAGAGAAAGAGAGACAGACAGACAGACAGAGAGTTGAGAGAGACAGATGAGAGTGTAGACTGACTACTTAGAGAGTCAAAAAGAAAGACGGAGAGAGATGAGCGAGTCAAAGAGAGACAGAGAGATTTAGATCTATCTTATCTTCAAAGAATAACATTGTCAAGTCTCATAAAGAACACATGAATTTCTTACGAGCATTGTAGTTGTGCCTTCTTCGTAAGTGTGTTGATACTGCCTGTGATCAGCATACCCAACATAAGCAACACTTGTTTACATGTCAACGCCATTTTGTATCATCAGATCATATGAACGTACGGAAATCACGTGATTCAAAAGTAAGGGAGCGTATCGTGAAATTCAGAATCATATATAAGCTTATCATCGATTATTTCCCTTCACATATTATTGACTTGAGGGTGTCGTACGTTTGTTAAATTTGCTGTAGTGTCTGTGACTGACCACCATGCATAAAGTCTTTTCCATAGCTAAAGCATACAAAATAAACAGTGGTAGGTGAAAAAAAGAGGTGAGGTTGGGGGAATATCAGCCGCTGGCTGTTTCTCCCCTTGAGAGGACCCCCGTTGTTCTTCAGCTTAGCAGGACCTTGTAGCGACCACAGGTACTGGTCCCATTTTTCGCTGTCTTGGGTAACATTTTCCAATCTGTTGGGACCTATGCTTGCTTGTTCCAGTAGTTCTTGAAGACATCAGAAGTATAGGCTGTCGATATCTCTGAGGTCGGTTGAAAGCTCGCCATAGAGGAAGGCTCTAGGAAGGACGAACATTGCTGGTGGTGCTGCTCTGCTTAAAGATATAAATGTATTGTGTCCAAGATCTTTTCTTGCCGTGTAATGCAACGTAGACAACGCAAGTGAAAGTTGTTCAGCTATTTGTTTTTGTTTTATTTTTGTTATTTCTTTTTCTTTTTTTGCATACATTTCCAGGTCTCAATACGATAAGAGCGATCAGAGCCGTCTTAACAACAGAACGGGGCCCCGGGCAAATGATGACATCCCCCTTCCCCTTTTTCCAAACGTGTTTGGCGTAATTATGGGATGGCCTTCCCATGCTCGTGAGGCCCCATAAGTGTGGGGCCCCCAGGCCAGTGCCCATCGGGCCCATGCGTTAAGACAGCCCTGAATACAATATAAGCAAAATGTGTGATGACAATTTATTTATATTAAAGTAAAAAGAAAAAAAAATGGTCCTTCAAGGCCAATGAGGCCCATCGAGCCGGAGCTTCTCCCGGTTTCGGTAGCGTGAAGTGGAACAGATTATTTTTACCTCATCTCCTAGACAGGACACTAGTCTGCCGTAGGTTTACTTCCCCGGCAGAATATGCCGGTACCCAATTGGCACCTGGGTGAGGAGAAGAAAAATGTGTCTTTCCCAAGTACACAACACGGTTACCTCCCGGATTCGAGCCCTGGACCCTTGGATTAGGAGTCCAACGCTCTAACCATTCGGCCACCGTGCCACCAAATTATTTATACATTGTATTAGGAGGATATTGTGTTACACACGATAAGTGTAGTCTCACATCATCAAAGCATTTAATCTCTGGTAAGGTAGCCCTATAAGCTACGGACAACCGATTGCCACTTTTCCTTGCCTTTGTCAGTCTTCGGTAGTTCTTTCTATCTATCTATCTATCTATCTATCTATCTATCTATCTATCTATCTATCTATCTATCTATCTATCTATCT
>JBDFRD010581048.1:0-17222 GCA_039654405.1 Bullina lineata | reverse complement strand
CTCTCTCTTTCTCTCTCTCTCTCTCTCTCTCTCTCTCTCTCTCTCTCTCTCTCTCTCTCTCTCTTTCTCTCTCTCTCCCTTCCTCCCCCTCCCTCCCTCTCTCTTTCATTATTAAACCATAAGTTGTTCATTCATGCAGCATTGTTAGTATATTTTTTTACTTTGAATAACTTTTTTCTTTGGTCCGTTCTTCTGTCCTTCCTTGTTTCTTTTCTTCCTTCTTTCCTGTTTTCCTTTCTGTCATTAATTTTATACATATTTTGAATCAACAGGCATCATTTTCTATTGTATGACACCAACTGAACGGCATGCAAAGTGTTTGGAGTTAGCCTTAGCAAACGGTGCAAATGTAAACAACGTTGACAAAGAAGGAAATCCTGTCTTTGTGGTAGCATGTGATCTGGCTGTGGAGAATGAGCGCTTGTGCCTGGAGCTTCTGAAACGAGGAGCAGACGCTAATTCTAGGCAGGAAGTAAGTGATAATAGATCTTTTACAAATAACGTCATGTTGCTTTAGTAATTGCTGTGCCTTTTGTTATTATGATTAATAAACTTGATAAATGTTGTATTGCCGTTAAGGCATACCGGCGAAAAATAAATGATTAACTCCTGTAAGTTATAATATTTGTGTACGTTTTAGTGTAAGCATCGGCATACACTGTTCTTTTTGTGCATTTTTTTCATGGCATTTGCTTCCATTAGTGTTTTTATTTGCAACATTGTCAAGTCTGACGGTTGGGGAGTGGTAGGAGGTTAAATTCTTTAGGCTTCATTCATGTTGTAAGAGATTGATGAGTTTTGAGGGATATTGAGCTTAGTGCTGTTGTTGCATATTCAATTATAACATCGCTGAGTATTCTTTTTGAAAATTGAATTTTCTACACAAGAACTTTGTCCATTGGCAAAATTAGACTGGATTCAAGGTCTGGAAAGTCGACATAAAATAAATAAAACAGGACTTTGACCAAGGACGTTATAAAATCAACATTGCGGATAAATTTCACTCACTCAGTTACGTTTTTTTACCAATGACAAAAGTAACATCACCAGCAGCTAGATGTTGCTCAATAACAATTTTGTACGAGCATTTGTTTAGATGTATTTTGGTGTAATAATATTGAACCCACTTGTGCTTTCCAGAGGTCAGGTCGCACGGCTCTCATGGCTGCAGCATCCAGTGGCGGGAATAAGGTAGTAGCAGCGTTGCTCGATGCTGGGGCTGATGTAAACAAGCTGGATGTGAAGAAATGCCATGCCGCACACTTCGCTGCCATAGGAGGACATCTGCAGGCTCTCATGGCAATGGCGGGCTACAAAGCAGATTTTAATGTTGTTAACGGAGAGGGAAGCACGCCTGTGCATTTTGCAGCTCAGAAAGGACATGCTATGTGTATCAAGTTTTTGATTCAGCGTGGTAAGTTTTGTTTTCATGGAAAGTATGTGAGATAGAACTTGTGACATAATAGTTATCATATTTATGGAAATTCTATTCATATTTATATAGTGTGCCTATTCTGTTAGCAGAACAAGAAATCAATTTGAGCAAAATTGGGAAAGTGTCTTAGGTATTCAACTAGATTTGGACTTATCTTATTTGTGTGGAAAAAACAATAACTATTCTTACTAGATCTACATACTGAAGCTACTATACTGTCATCTCTATTGACTATTTGTTTGAAGGCCTTGAAGCAGCAAACTGGAATAATTCATTACAGCAGCTCTACTGAAAAGGCACTGTATGTGAATGTATAGGCCTACCCTTTCATATTTTTTTTTAATGTTTTATAAGATTCAGTAATGAAAAATAATGAAAATATAATTCCCTTATTCAAAATTCTACCCCATCCACAAATTCTAGGTTGTAATCCTAAGAACAAGAACAATGCTGGAAATACGCCCAAAGTCATCGCAAAGGAAGCCGGTCACAAGGAGGCAGGAAAAGAGATAAGAAAGGGAGAGAAATCTTTCGGTAAAGTTGGAAAGAACAATGACCCATGGATCTTAGAGCTGTATGACTGGTCTACTGTCAACCAGGAGAAACTGATGACAGCATTCAAAGCAATAGACATGGATGATAGTGGAAAAGTTGGAAACAGTGAGTTTATGGACATCTTGACTACACTGCAATGTCCAACAGAAGAAGAAGATGTGAAGAAAGTCATCACTCTTCAAGACAAGAGTCGAGAAGGGAGAATAGATTACAATGACTTTTTCGCTGCCAAGAAGTGGGTGAACAAAAACTTTCTCGCCAGTGCGTTTGAGGGCAAGAAGAAGAAGAAGAAGAAGGGCAAGAAAGGTGGCAAGAAAGGAAAGTTCAAACTTGTCATGCCGATATGTATCCAAGACGAAGGTCCCAGGACGTTTGGTGGAGCACCACCCGAGATGTACATACCCAGACACATTCATTTCACGGACACAGGCAGATTTGACAGAGACGCCCCTCCCAAACATCCATTACAAGATGATTCAGGTGGGTTTACGAGATGTTTATTTACAATTTATCGCTTGAGACTAGGAAAATGGCCTTTTTAAAAAAAAAATTAACTCACAAATTTTTGTATTGATATTTTGATAACATCAATATCATGCAAATGAGGTAAGCTTCACATTTCTTTATATTTATATGGTACTTTCTTTTTCTCATGAACAGGGCAGCTTTCATTTGCATTATTTTATAGCATAAAATGATTCTTTATTCATAGTCTAGTTAAGTCAAACTCTGTCCAGTGATGTTTTGCTATTACTGCTGTCTGTTAGGTAAAAGAGCCATGGATTTGTTTATTTGACAAATCTTGTACATTCATTTGTGGATGCTTGTTCAGGATATGTCGAGAAATGCTTACCCTGTCTTATAATTTATTGGATCATTTTACAGAAGCAATTTTTTGTTTTGTTTCCACATTCCAGCATGGTATCTTCAATCTCCTGCCAAAACTTATGTCAATGTTAACGAGGCTGCGAAGAATCGTGACTTTGACTCCCTGAAGGATGCTTTGAGTAGAGGCGTGCCTGTGGATACGAGAGACAAATACTACAAGACGCCCCTCATGGTGGCCTGTGCAGTGGGCAATATCGATGTAGTCAAGTTCTTACTGGAGAATGGGTTAGTGCCTCATTCGCTTTTGTTTTTGTTTGTTTGTTTGTTTTTTTCCTTTCACTGCACTATTCCCCATCTTTCAAACTATTGATAAACTCAACACAAAGATGTAAAGGCCAATTTTCACCAACATTTTTGTCATATATAAACCATAACACTCTGTGCTTTGTTGTCTGTGTCTTTATTGTGCAGTACACATTAGCAATCTATGCATTTATCAATTCATAATGTGAGAAGAAATGTCTTTTATAAAAAAGTATTTGTTTCATTGATGCCTGGGTTTGTTTCAGTGCCGCAATTAATGCGAGGGATAACTTCAAGTGGACACCTCTACACCACGCTTGTCACGCTGGCCAGTTGGACATTGTCCAGTTACTGGTTGAGAATGCAGCGGAGATAGACGTGGCCACCATCAATGGCGGCACTCCACTGACTCGAGCCATCGAGAGTTCGAGAGACACCGTTGTTCAATACCTTCTGGACAAAGGTTGCAAAATGCAGACGGAGAACAAGAAAGGTATTAGTTTATGATAGAACTTTGAACACCATTACTAACAATGGAGAGAAGAAATTAGAGAGTGTTTTGATCAAAGTCTTTTAGAGTGAATTTTTGTTGATTAAAGGGATTTTGATACAACATGCTACGTGGACAATTAGATGACAAATAAATATCACAGATATGGGGGAGGGAGGCTCTTATAGTTAACGTCTGTAATCCCGACATGATCTTTATTCTCTGCCATTATCATTTGATACATTAGAATAATTCAAAGGCTGGAATGGCGCCGTACACTGCTGTCATTTGTTTCTTTCAGTCAACACACAAAATGTCCAGACTGTGAATGGTACTTCAGTTCATTTTTTCATTGTTTCCAATTTGTCCAATCAGGTCTGTCTCCAATGGATCTGGCGTACTCATGGGCCGACCCGCGTGTCTTTGAGATTGTCCAGGCCAAGTGGGAGTCTCTTCCTGTTCCTAAAGATAAGAAAGGAGCCAAGAAAAAAGAAGCCAAGAAACGTCCGCAGACGGCGGCAACTAAAGAGGAAGCGCCTGCAGTGAGTTTTTCATCCTTGTTTATTATTATCATGCTTTCTTTCTTTTTCCTTTTTAACATTTTCTACTGAAGCTCTTTCTTCTATTATTTTAGTGATACGTTTATAAATCAGTTCAGAAAAATGTTGTAAGTGCAGGATTTTGAAATGAAATAGAAACTGGTACAGTTTAAGAAAAAATTAAGACAAATATTAGAAATCTAAATAATGAGTTTTTTATTATCCAAGTTTAACTTTTATTTTCTTGTCATTTCACTTTACTTCAGTCTTTGTTGGCGCTGGCCTTCCAACACAGCCTAAGATTCATCATTGTAACTGTTGAAGCCATGATTTCCCAAGTCTCGGATTTATCAGAACTGTTGTACGAAAGTTAGGGTGCCAAAATTCAATAAATGTCAACATTTTATAGATTTAAATATTGGTGTAGGATAATTCTTCAAAATCCTGCTGTAAAGGCTGTTTGTGGAGAACTGCTGCAGAGTACAAGCATCCCTAAAACTTCATGAATACATTTTTATTGCCTTTTGACGCATAACTTTCATGTCATTTTTCTGATAAACACTTTACAAGCTTGTCTAATTGGAAGTAAGATGACCCTTATCTTTCATTCTCACACTTTACAAGCTTGTCTAATTGGAAGTAAGATGATGCTTATCTTTCCCACTCACAGCCCATCAAACTTCCTGATGAGGATGCAGTTCCACTACCGAGGAAGGGTTCCATCTTGCGAGCGGCCTCGGCACTTGCAGGTGGACTGGACGAACAAGAGGACATCACGTACACCCCGAAGAAGGCCTGGACGAAGCAGTCAACTACAGATGAGCTGCTTCAAGATAAAGAAGTCAAACGAGATCGCTTTGGTTGGGAGGTTGATTTCCCTGATTTTGAGATGCCCTTTGAGCAGAATATTACAAAGAAGGTTGCCATTTTTGAAGCAGAAGAAGATTAATCCGGTCAGCCTTTGCAGTAATGAAGTGTGTTTTTTGTGGCTAGTTTGTGATTGAGTACGTTTATTTATTTTGACGTATGAATGCGTACTTCAGTAATTAATTTTTTAAGACACAAAAAAGCCTTTGGTTACACTCATATCACTCGGATTGTACTTTTTCTTTTATTTCTTTTTTTTTTCAAACTGAATGATCTTCTCCTGGCTCTTTATTTCTGACATGAGTGGTAAACGCAGGCTTAACTGTATTCATTTGAATATGTCTCAGCATTTTATTTACAGTTTTATGTAACTTTCCAGAAGATGTATGTAAATTATATGATATTTAAATTGACCGATCCATGAATAAGTGTGGCCCTCTGCTCCACAAGGAATCAAGAGGATTAACGTAAGTATGAATACGCCATTGTGATTCCCTTTCACTTCGGACAGAGTTTATTTACTTTGAAAAGAATTCCCTGCCTGCCATGGCTGTTTGATAGCACTTTCTGAAGTCTGATGTATTCCTTGTATTCGTATAAAGCTTAAAGTGAAGACAACTGGAATAATCGTTTTTAGGGTCAATTTTTGTAATGTTTTTCCCCCTCTCTTTCAATTGTGTCCAGCCTTATATGCTGACACAGCATAATGGGGACTTTATATATTCAACTGTTTACAAACCCAGAAAAAACTGCTTTTCATTATGAGAGCTGTCATCAAATACACATTCTGTTGTTGATTCTATATTTTTCATAAAAAAATTGTTTTTAGTGTGAAAGACTGTCCATTTGGTGTGCATGAGAGTAAGAATTCCATAGAATGTTTTGTGGCATCCTGTAAAAGGCCTGTTCTATTTCATGTTGTGGTTTGTACTGTGAACTACAAAATATTGTATTTTCGATACCTTTACTCAAACTATTTTACAATAATTGATTGGTGTCTCAATGAAAGCATGTATTCACTATTAGTGAAATGGTCAAAGTTACTCGTTAGTCATGTATACTTCTGTTTGAGTGATATGACATGTAAGATTTTAAACAGAGAAGCATTAACAAACTTGAAATTAATTATGTAGTATAAAAGAAAATATGAAGTTTAATGTTTACCCAGTAAGTACTGCTTGCATCTTGTACTACATCACTGTCACACCCTGAACGGTGATTTTATTCCTCTTTTGCCGCAAGAGTCAGTCGGCCCTTATCATTTGCTCAGACAAGAATTGCAGTTGAATCAAATCATTTTACCCCATTTGTGTCTTGAATCATCATCGCCAAACCCAAGAGAGAGTTAAAAACTATTGTACGCCTTTGTTGATCATTAATTGTTTACTCCATCTACAATTCCAAGATCTTCCTGAAGCCAACTTTCTCAATCACACCTCACAGCAACTAAATTATTGTCACCTCTTTCACTGAGAACTTTGTTTAAAGACTTAATTACAAAAATGCAGTGAGCATTGTGAGAATGAAGGACTTAGCTAAAACAAAGACTGTTCATCACGCAAAGTATCCCCAATCTCAGCCCAGCCCGGGGAATACTTTGCATGGATGAGTGAGCACATAGGATCCAAGTAATCCAGACGTTAAATGTGAGGACAACATCCTGCAGTGTTGGGTCTCACTGTCGCCGCATTTCATCGTATCATCACCATAGGGGAGGTAACTAGGACGAACTAGTTTTTAAACATCTCAAACAGAATATAGAAACTTTCTGTGATAAAAGCAAAGATGTTCAGACTTTTATCTTTTGATTAAAAAAGCTATTGTAATAGATGGCTGTCAGAAAATATCCAGGTTGAGTAAAAGTTTATGTCTAACCATGATTGTATAGAAAGGCAAAAAAAAAAAAAAGAAAAAGAAATGTCAGTAACAATGATTAATGTTGGTAATGGTTATAATCAATGATCAGAAAATTTCTTACAAGAAAATAAAAGCAGAATCTGTGATACACAAGTCGTCTCTCTGGTGTGTTCATGTTTTCACGAGTTCTAGTTTTTTGTTCAACATTTGATTCTGATTGTTTTACAGTTGCTCAGTTCCAGTATTGACCTGTTCTACATGTTTGTGTGCTAGAATTGTTTGAAGAAAATGTTATTAAGTTACTGATTGATGTACAAAACTGTGTGAAACAACTAATTCCGTACTTCTGGGTTGCAAGATTTCTGTCCAAGCTATTTTTGAAATTAAATCCGCTGTCATGTTCATGAAGCTGTATAGATCTTTCCTCTAAACATTAAATGTGTTTAGCTTGTCATATTTTAAATGATAATCTATCTGATATATGTGTGCTATCTAGGTTTTATTCCACAACTTGTTCTTGAAACATACGAAATGAAGAACGTGTCATTTTTTTCTTCCTTATTTGAGATGAAGTGAACAAAACTCAAGCAATTCTCCATGACTTTAGCTCTGCTGGGTGCCATGGCTTAGGTTGGATGCCCAATCCCAGTGACTATGTTGTGTCTTTGTGGGAAAGACACTTCACACCATTTTTCCTCTGGCCAGCTGGGAGCGAATTAAGCAGCAGCACATTCTGCAGGGGAAGTAAATCTCCGACAGACCAGAATCCTGTCTGAAAGATTTACTAACAATTATCTGTTCTGCTTCACAGGACTAAAACCAGTATAAACTCTAGCTTTAAGGGCCTCATTAGCCTTGGAGGAACTTTATAAACTGTGTTCTTGGTGTTTCATCATCTCAAAATGTGATCGAGCGCACGAATGCTGCAGAGAAGGTGAACAATCCAGAAAGTGAGTGAGACAATAATAGCGGTCTGCAGGTGTTAATTTGGGGCAGGTATTATCTAACTTACCCTCTGAATTCTCTCAAAATGGTATTTTTCAAAAAGTTCAGCATCTTTTGACACATGTCTTCCTATATTTGTTGTCATTTCTCCTGCTCTTCTTCTGTCTGTGTCTCAGTTTAGGGCCGAGAGGTTTTGTGGTTGCTTGGCAATTCCAGAACACTTTGTTTCAAATCTCTTTTAATCTTGTCCTGTCTTACAACTATGACTGGTAACAACATTCATCTGTTTATCAGTCAAGATGAGATGTTGCAATACAGTTATGAGAAGAATCATGCTAATTGCTCTCATTTATTCCTACAAGGGAGATGACTTAGTTTGCAGCTGCAACCTTCATGATTAACGACTGACGTGGCAATTAATTTTCATTAATTCATTCAGAATTGAAAACAGTTTTAAAGGTTAAACTGTGCAAAAAAAAAAAAGCATTTTTAGAAAATGTTGCATTTTCTATCAGATACCCAGTACCCCAAATTCTGAAATCACAAATCTACACTGGTGGTTATTTGTTCTTCAGGAAAAGGATATGGAAGAAATCAAAATTGAATAAACATAGGTTTCGATGAATAATGTTGAATCTTTAGATTAAAGTCATATGGATTTTGTCCACACATGTTTAGACCTTCATTTTCATAAACAAAGAAATTGAAGTAACTATAAACTTATGAAACATTGATGATGTTATGATATTACAATATTATACTTGATGGGGAATAATTCTATGACAGCTTTACTGTGTTGCAACTTTAATTTTTACCCAAAGTTTCCATCTCTGTTCAGTGAATGTAACTTGTTTGAAAACACAGATAAATATTATTCAAATTATTCAAATGTATACTACATGAAATGCCAATAAACCTTGTAATAAGAATGTTCTGTTGTGAATGTTGTTTATTCAGTCAATATTTGGGAACGAGTACAAGGACTGAAATCATGAATCGAGTGAATGTTCAGTGACCAAGGCCTTGCTTCCTGCAGTCACATCGAAAACAAAGAAATAACAGAAAGACCGAACTTTGGAGGTTTTTAAGTGTTTTTTTAGTTTAATTAACGTATGCATATTTAGTTATTAACTGAAACATGTAGGTCAATCTATGATGGGCTACAAACAATGGAGCAATTGAGCAGTGTCCAATACCCAGTGATTTCAAACAAGATGGGATTACATGGATACTTACAGCCCGATGACAGCTACCGGAATCTATGAATAACTGGATGTGTCAATAAAAATGTTGATGAAACCAACAGAAACATGAGACCTGATTCAACTTAACTCTATAAACACTGGCAGGAATAATACGTTTCTGCAACAAATACAGGACAACAAGACTCAATTTGTGACTTGCATAAATTATCGTGGCCCCTTGAATTCTGATGCAATGTTCTGTTGTATTAATGACTGCTCAAATGATAAATGGACAGTGAAATAGGGTCTTCAAACTTTTCATCATTTGCACATTCATTCCATCACCACTTCGGTGTCCTCGCATACTTTATGCCACAGGTACTTTTACATCAAACCAAACGACCAAAACAAGTCTTGAACAATTGTTAAAAAAAAGCATTTTTCTTCGTTCTCTTAAGTTCTCCAATAAAAGAAAAAGAAAAGAAAAGAAAAACCACATGCATGCATATCCATCGACTTCCATTTCCACCACAAGCTACTTGTGTACAAAACTCCTCATGTACCAACTCCTCGTGTAGGTCCACTTCATCCATCAGTGAAAACCACTGGTTCTCAGGAATACGTTTCAAGATACTTCATTTGTGCATTTCCTTTCTAACCACACAAAAGACAAGAATACATAATGTTAAGTCAAGCTGCTGATCTACAAAATCAAGGAGCAACTTGGTTCGGAAAATCACATGAAGCACGTGTCCCTGACCCTGTGTCCTTGACCCTGATTCCAAGTCCCAGTTCTGTGAAGGCCAGGTCCGGATTCTTTCAACATCAGGTATACCCATGTCACATGTTCTTATTTCAACATTCATCATACAAGATCTGGCAAGGAAAAAGCCATTGCAATGAAATGTTGGAGTAGCTTGTAGCCTACACAAAATTAAAGTGAAGTCATGTTGGTTCAACTCTGGAAGAGGAACTATCAGTGTTGTGTCTGGGAAAAAAATGCTGATTTTATAAACAACTTTGTGATTAAAATCAAAATGACTCATTGCAAAAATTAGATTTGAAAAGGACATGTCCAAGCTATAAAGACTAAATCGCATTAAAATTTTACATATGACAAAAACAAGATTTCTTTTCTCAAATGCTCAACATGCTCCATTCATCAAATATTAATACACAAGAAATCAGTGAAAACATGCAAAACAATTGTTATTCAACATTAAAATAAAGCGTGAAGTTTACCAAAATAATCTTCTAACAAAATATCTGTGTATACAGCATTGATTAAACACTAAAGTGCCTACAACCGGAAATACTCTGGCACGAGAGGCAGAGGCAGACCAAGGCGATGCTGGAGTGACTCCGTGGCAGACACCCTGAAGGACCACAGCATATCCCTACTCCAGGCTACCTGCCTTGTTAAAGACAGACGGCTGTGCCTCCCCACGACACCCATCGGTATAAGCGGAAGGAAAAAGAAGAAGTAAGTAAGTAAATTCAAAATAATATGAGTTGAATGTGCAGTTTCAAAATCCTGAGGGAAATCAAGAGAGAAAGTGAAAAGTGCAAGGCAGGCCTTCTGTCCACATCATCCTGGCATGAGTTCATTCTCACTGAAAGCCACAAGGGAATCATCTGTGTTATTCCACAATCAAAGACAAGGGAATCATCTGTGTTATTCCACAATCAAAGACAAGGGAATCATCTGTGTTATTCCACAATCAAAGACAAGCTCATGGACAAGTTCATGGCATCGTGCGTCGTCCAAGACACAAGATTGATTTCATGTCATCTGAAGATCATTTACACAATTTTTTCAGGGAAGAAATAGAATCTATATCTATTCTTTTTTTTTTTTTTACAAACATGTGTGCAGACTGTTACAGACTATCCGACATCATTCTATGGATGGAATAATAACAGAGCTGATCACAAAGAAAACAAAATGGAAAAAATCCTTCTTCTTCTCATCACCACCATCATGATCATCATCGTCACTAAATCTACACAAAGTTGATATTTTCATTATTATATATCACAGATTAGGCTTTCAAGTTCACAAATAATTTTTCCTTCATTTGACTGGGGAAACAATGCTGTCTTGCAAACTGTGGTATCTTTCTCGTCTCCTTTTTGTTTCAATGTTCAAATCCATAATAAATAGAACAGTTTACACGACAAAAAAGACTCTCAAAGTCTTTAAAATAGAAATAATTACAATGTTTGTGTTCAAATATTCAAGCATGTGTTATACTGATTGGAATTGTGACATGTATAATTAATTATTATATCATATTGAATTCAACAATATAATTACAATCATGTGATACGCATGTTGGCTCTTTTTTTTTTTTACAAGCAAATATATTATACGAGTTAATACATCAGATAAAGATAAATTCAAAGTCCAGCCAGATATCTCATTTGTCGAAACATCTTACAAAAACTGTTTACACTTCATTCATCAATGATAAGATGAGCACCTCATCCTCATTTTCGTTTTTCAAACATCTTTATTTTTCAAATGGATTTATTTATACAAAAATAGCCGATTAAATGATTGTTGCACTAACTTTTGTTCTTCATTTTTCTTTTAAATGAAATTTCATCCCTTCACTCATACCTCTCATTATTCTCAATAAATCTAATTTTGTTTTTGAATTGTGAAATGGCAATATTTAAACAATTCTGAATGCTCACCCTGACTTATTTTGTTTCCTCTGTAGCTTAAAAACAGATAACGAGTTCCCTTGTAATGAATCTTATCAACCCTAATTAGGCTATGAATGTGTAAATGTGTCATATTTTTCAAATGATTCATAACACTTTTGACAAAAATAGCTCTGTTGTTCTTATCTTATCAGACAGCCTGCTGCAGATAAAAACACATGAACCAAAACAAACGTCTTCTTACCCTGCATCTGTTTCAACTACAGAATACGTCTGAATCGAGGAAAACGTATTATTGAAAATTACAAAAATTAACAAAAATCATTGAAAAAAAATGGAAGAATTGATGAAAAACGGACGGGTGGAGAAATTCAAATTATTTTACCCCAGATGACTTGAGTGAAGAAATTATTTTGGCAGTAAATGGAAATTAGAAACGCAAGCTCAAGTGAACCAAGCAACATTTGTAACAGCCTCGCCTTCCTCTCAGCTGACTCTGTTCATTGTCGTCCCATGCCAAAAAGTCTTTCAAAATCTTCGTTGATCGAGAGAAGGAAGTGTGTAGTGAGTGTACAAGGCTTTAGATGTCTTAGTTGGAGACTGAAAACAAATAGAAACATAAATTTGGTCAATTTTTCCAACATACACTGGTTACATCTTTACAACAAAAAAAACAGGAAAATGTTCTAAATATTATCACACATAACTACAAGGTCAAAATCATGAAACAATGTAAAGCCTTTAGACTCCTGTGTCCTTTGACTACAGTCAGATTTATGTGTGGACACTTGGCACAGAAGTTACTCATAATCACTGGAAAATTTAAATTCAGAAAGTGCCTGGCAAGAAGCATAAAATTAATATTAGCAACAATACTGATGTTTTTAAACCATCGTATCTACAATATCATAAGTTTACATAGATAATGGATTTATGCGTTATGCAGTAGTAGACATGATCATGGTTAACCTTTTGTACTAGAGAAAGCACATTCTTCATTTACTCGCCCACATTGGTATTTCAATGCGCAGCCCTATGCTCCACAAGGAGCCTTGACGATTAAGTCAAGTAAGTCAAGTATCTTTGATGCATGGACTCAAAAGTGAAATCAATGAAGAAGATACAAGTCACTGCTCAGAAACAACAGGCAGACACAACATTCTACAGGAAATTTATTGCTTACATTTGCTAAGACGTCAACAACAACAAAAACGTAAAAACCTGTTCCAATACCTTGTGAGGTTTGTAAGCGTTGTTGATGGTGGGGAGCAGGGACTGGCTGGGTGCACCACTGGGGAGTTTGTTGAATGAAGTGGGGAAGCTGGAGGTGTGAAACGTGGGGTTGAAGGTCGCAGGATGCATGGGCACCCGAGGCAGAAGTCCAGTATGGTTTGGATATTGGTGCGACTCCACCATCCGTTTGTGCTTGTGCTGTGGAGGAAGGAATCAGGTCATGTTTTTAGAAAACAGTTCTAACATTCAGTCGGTGAATCACTGGCTTATAAGAGTTTCTATACTGATCTATCATGCACTACTCGGAGATACATATTTCTTTTTCGTCCCCTGAAAACAATTATTTGAATAAAGTATATGAATATATATATATAAAAGTAAACAAATATTCATAACACATGCAGAAAGAGCATTAAGAAATCATTTTGGAAATAATATTTTTTTTTTTTTACATACAATAGTTAAAAAACGCTTTTCTAATAACGAAAAAGAAAAAAAAATTACTGTTAAGATCTTGTAAACATTTCTGAACTATGATAAGTTTGTTTTGAAGTAAAAAATTATTACACCCATGTTTACAATCCTTGCAAAATCGATTAATTCAGACTTTGGATAAGAATGAAAATAAAGAAGAAAGAAAAGTTGAGAGCCGGAGGAAAATGTGGAATTCAAGACCAAGACAAAGGTAATGATGGAGCTGAGAAGAAAGGACGGAAGGATGTGTAGTCAGAATGCTGAAGACCCATTAAAAAAATTTACGAAGCATTAATAAAAAAAAAAAGGAGTAGAGGACAAAGACGACAAGGACGAGGATGGAATGAAGAAAAAGAAGTAAGAAAGAATTTGATTTGTCATTGAATTTGAAACCAGTTACACCAGTTTTACTTTAACATTTCCACAAACAATAAAATGTCAAGAAAAGTGAATTGTAAAACGCAATCCATTCAAAATAAACAAAAGTTAACCAAGAATAAACAACACAGGTTGAATTCACGCATGAAAATTGGGAGTGTTAACAACATTCTTCAGAGACAAATAGAATCAAAGAACACGAAATGCTTGCTCTGAAAATCAATGTTACTTTGTGATGGAATCAAACAGTGCTAGTATCAGGTGAGGAGAAGAAAATAGAAAATAAAATTTAAAAAAATGAACAACTCTGCAATTAACTAAATAATTTAAAAAAAAATTGTTTTCCACCAATCTCCACCACAATGAAAATGTAAAAATTTTGGGCCGCACTTTTGGTATTGGGTGAGGCTCCATGGTGTTTTCTTTTATCCCCAGCAACACCCCTGACTTCAAACGTTCAACACACAGGACCTCCACTAGCTGTATAGGCTTCAACCAAGGCACAAACCTTTAAGATGTGAATTCAATTTAAACGCTCTACCAACTGTGCTAATGGGTGCCCCTACTATTTCATTAAAATTTAAATATATCTTTTGACAAATAAGCTTTCCGTTGAATTCAAGCACATACGTTATGAGAATATTAATAAATAGAAGGTCAACGTATTGAGTCAAAACTAGAAAAGTCGGGGCAGACTCAGAACAAGGGGATCAAATGTAAGCATGTGGAAGATTAGGGAATTATCGTGGTGGGAGAGGGACTGAAGTCAGAAAACAAATGTATGAACCTTAGTCTGAGCAGTAGCCGGACGACTAGAAGAAAACCCAAACCTCTACAATTGGAAGTACACCTGCCATATACATGTCTTTTCTACCCCTTTCACTATGCCAACCATCAACAGCTCCATCAAATCCAATTTTACCTTCTCTCTCTCTCTCTCTCTCTCTCTCTCTCTCTCTCCTCAGACTCACGCACAATTTACTAACATTATTTTTGCTTGTGATTTTGCTGTCCAGCCTAGTATGCTAATAGCTTATGTGTGAGAGAATGTGAAAATTATTCACTTAACTGAAACAACGTGAAAGAATATTGAACCAAAGGACAAACTCAGCAGAGTAAAATACACAAAACAAGATTAGACATTTAAATTAGATCTAATGAACACATTCATTTCCTGCTCCTCGCTCTGTGTCACAGCCGGTGTTGATGTCAAATGGAACAGGATGAATTCCTCATTGAATATTCTTGATGTGGCATTTGTCACAAGACAAACAATATCACAAGCGAGACAAACAATGATCCTTGTTTTTCTGATTGTAAGAAGAGAAATATTTGAAAATGTATACTATCTTTTTTTTCTCCAGCTGAACATACAGTATATGTCTTTTCCCTTCAGCAGCATTCACTATTGATAAAAGATATGTCACGTATTACAATTGTTGTGTTGCTTCATATTCCAACAAGTGAAAATTAATTCTCGAAAAGAACACGATGCACTGTGACATAAGACTTTATGTATTGAAAATATAACTGCACATTTCAAATTACTTCTTTTGGATATAAAGAAATCAAACTAGGAGTCTTGTGTACCCAGAAGTATTCGATGACATAACATACTCTTACTAGGGTGAGTTTTGTTTTTTCTTTTCCAAATACATTATTTTTGTGTGCCAATAACCAATCACTTTAGCAGCTTTAGATATTAATTACAAATTCACTTTTTACTCACATCACAAACATTGATTTTTATTTAGAGAACAGATCTCCCGTTCTGAAATAAGCAAAGATGAAACAGCAAAACACATCAGAAGGCGAAAGAACGCAACAAATTTTCTTCACAACAATAAATAAAAATTGAAAATAAAGAAATCTTGAAAACAGCAATTTGTTTCGAAGAATTACTGAAAAAATAAAAACAATGACAAAGTCAGTGTTGTGTTCAAGAAATGATGAGTTAGTTTTCTTTGATGCTTGCTCAGGTACGTACAGTGTGCGAGTGCGTGCCAGTGAATCACGAGTTAAAAATAAGAAGAAAACAACGGTGGGATTATGCCATTCAGTTTGAAAAAAGTAAGAAACAAAAGGAAAAAAAATGTAAGATCACATCACTCCTACCAAGGCAAGCTGATCAGTGGCTACCTTCTTCTTTTTTGACTTTTTCATCTCCCCTCCTCCAGCCCCTCCACCAGTTTTGGAACTAGCTTCATCCGTTTCCGAAGTATAAATGTCTACTTTTGGTAACGACTTTCCCTTACCACCCTGAATGAGAACAGTAAAAAGCAATGATGGAAAATCTCTTACAATGCTAACGAAAATCAGAAAAATTCAACGCTCAATAACCCATCACACTTCTTATGTCACAGACCTCTCATGGCACAGACCTCACAGCGCTCAGGCAGAATTCTAAGCTACAAACAAACCCATCTAGAAGAAAGTAGTGAAAAATGTCGCTGCAAGCTCAAACACATTAATCTACTTCAAATTCTTATTCCTTGCACACAAAATAACAATAAAGAGACAAGACATATTTTTAAAATTGTTTTTTCCAAGTACCGCAGCTTACTTTGATAATTATGGACAAAAGTAGGTAGGTCAGCATTACTTCACACACTTCAGTCATCAATACAATTGCCTTCACCCCAAGTCACGCATATAGAACACAGTTTTATCATTGGCTTTATTCACAAGTGATAAGAAACGACAACATTCTCATTCAGCTTTACTTTAAATAATGTAACTGCTTCATCCAAGAAATAGATTGCATGTAAAAACAGATGCCTTCAGCCTTGTAAGTAGATCTGCAAAACTTGTGTACAGTGAATATATGTCAGAATTATATAGGAACAAGAAACTCCTTTTGAAACCTTCTTTGTATAATGACACATAAAAATACTGGATCTTTTAGTCAATATAGTCTAAACATTTTTACACAGCACATATTATATTAAAGTCTTTAAAAGTATTTTAAAGTTTAGGACATACTTTATCTTTTGTATGTAGATCTACATTAAATTGAAGCTGAACTGATTTGACATAATATATAAGTCATAACAACCATCCTCCATAGATAGATCTAGAATCTATGTTTATTACGCGAGGTAATTTAAAGTCTAGGCTGACACCAAACCATTTGCTCATTTACATCCTGTTTCTTGGAACATTTTACTTCAGTTTTTCAGAGAATCTCTGTCATTAGAGTTTGAAAAAATGTCTGATGTTTGATCTGTTTTCAAATATTTATTACTCTAAACTTGCCAGATTGTATTTTGAAATGTGACGCCATTGTACACACAGTTTTTTTATCTCTAACTTCTTCATTCAACTCTGCTCTGTGCTGTTTCCTGTTTGTTTTTCTGTCAGTTTATACTGCTGTTCCACTTATTCATAATCTATACTATATATATATTTGAGTAGAATTTAATCAATGTGGTCAGAGTAATCTCAGCAACAAAGGCAGATTGAAA
>JBDFRD010580937.1:0-17233 GCA_039654405.1 Bullina lineata | reverse complement strand
ATTTAATTTCATCATTTTCACAAGTGTCTCTTCTATGTCTGTCTGTCTATGTCTCTCTCTCTCTCTCTCTCTCTCACACACACACACACACACACTCATACAAAACTCCAAGGGTTCAGCCTCTCCTAGATCTAAATCCTTACAACAATTCAAAAAGTTCAGGAGAATGGTCCTGAAAACTGCTCATTGGTTATCATAGGATACACTATTATACGATGCCTGTTAACAATCAAGTCACTGTCTGACACAATATGCACTATAACAATCCAATATAAAGAGCTACTTCAACAATGGATACAAAATGGGACTAGGCTGGAATAACACAGGCTCAAAGTCACTTTTGAGTTAGGCACATTTATTTATTGAATCTTCTCTGCTGAAAGAATTTGGTTCTAAATATCTTATAAAGTCTGGAAAAGTAAATATTTCTGCTTATACACAGACAAAGAATGCATGAAAGTGTGCTTGCTTGAATGGACATCACTCTCTTTTCATTTTAATCTCATCAGATCACAGTGAAACCAAAGCTCCAAGTTCAATGCTTAAAGGCATTACAAACATGAATAATACATGAATGAAAGAAAATCTTTAGATTTATTCCATGCAACACACCAGCCATTGTCCACTTTTACTCACACACTGAGCCTTAACAAACTAACAAGTTGAGCAAATATGCAACATTGCAAAATACTTGTAATATTAGCACAACAACATTGTGTCTTTAATTCCTTCTGCGTTCACATAGAAACTAAAGAGATTTATTTTGTGCTACTGATAATTATTTTTTTAACAAAGGAACAAACGAGATTAATTCGTATTTTCAGGAAGAAAGTAAGGCTACAGAGGCTGACAAAAAAAGAGGCAGCCATGAAAAATAAAACATATATATCACAGTGATGATATTAACATTCGAAAGTAAAAGTAAAAGGCTTCTTTGTTAACTGTAAATTCTCAGTAAGCTGGACCCTTTCTTCAAAGGTTTCTACTTCGCTTCTGAGCTGGACCCATAGACTCACCAACATAGAATGAACAAAGAATGAATCTAACAGCCATTCCACTTCTATGCCTGAAGTCTTCTCAACACAGCTCTGCTCCACACACGCATACCATGCAAATTTACCAAGGACACATCAAGAAGAAAATGCAAAGAAAAATATCTGGGAGAAAGTGATTAAAATTTTTCTCATGAAAACTCTTACGATGATGACAATTTCTTACCCTGTGGTCCACCTGTGATGTCAACATGATATCATGCCATTCTATCTTCCTGACCCAATGATGCATAAAAATGGGCTTGATGTACATTGTATACACATATAGGAATAAATATTGCGTGTGCCGATGAACCACATGCAGGCTTAGATTTAAAAAAATGATCTTATTCTCATATAGGCTACATGTATCACAAATCAACGATGCCTGTTTAGAAACTTATGAAAGTTAAAGGAAAATAATGATCATAAGCAACAATTTTCAAAATTAGAACAATTACGAATTTGTTTTAAAAAGTAAAATAAGAGAAGGCTTCAATTATTATCTAAGTGGGGGGGAACTTAACAAACAACAGCGTGAAATTATTGCTCATTTTCCGAGGATTATCACACATTGTTCATTACATCGGCTATCGCATGACCGACCAAAGTGCAGGAAATAGTCTCCGCTAATCAGTGAACTCCGTTTATATTTATCACGGGGCTCTCCAGGAATGTCAATCAGTCTGAATACACCGGGATCAGTTTCATGATACCGTGTCAACATCAGGAGAGGGAAAGAAAGAAAATGATGCATAGGAATTCATGTTCACAACGCTCAGAGTCTGGCATCTGTGTTTCGGATTACCAAAAGTAGACCGAGGTCGGCAACAACATAAGGTATAAAAACAAAGTAAAATGAATAAACATGTTTATAATTAAAAAGCACTACAGCTGAAGCCAACATCTGCATCAAATACCGCAACAACACTAACAACATTGGCACACCACAACAACACTAACAACATTTGCACATAACAATAACACTAACAACATCTGCACCCAACATACAACATTAACACCACAACAACATCTGCACACAACACCACAACACTAACAACATCTGCATACAACACAACAACAAGACTAACAACATCTGCACACAACACCACAAAACATCTGCACACAACACAACAACATCTGCACACAACACAACAACACTAAGAACATATGGACACAACATCACAACAACACTAACAATTTTTTCAACCAACACCACAACAACACTGACAACATCTTCACATAACACCACAACATATGGACATAACATCACAACAACATTTGCACACAACACCACAACAACATCTGCACACAACACAACTACAACATCTGCACACAGCACTAAAAATATTGGCACACTCCAGCGCACAAACTAGAGCAAGCCTACTGCACTGGACCAAGGGGACAGAACTTCACACTGGCTACAGACACACACTACATGACACCACTATTATTATAGTAGACATCAGGTAAGCAGCCCTTTTCAATTGCCTCCCCTGTCAGACAGTTACGGCTGGAGTCAGACAGCATAGGGAGGACATTGCCAGTGCAGCTAGAGCTTGGACTTGGGAGGACTGCTGCCTTCTGTGTTCTGGTCTTCCTCTGCTTGTTGTGCCTTGAGGTCATTCTCCCAAGTATATGGGGGAAAACTTTTGAACTCTGGTCAGGTAGGGGGAAAGGAAAATGAGATAAACATGGTTATGTACTTATGAAATCATGGAGACTATGACAACAATAACTACAGACCAGATGTTCACTGAGGGTCCTTTCACCATCCTCATATCGCACTGATTTGACTTCATCCGTCTCCCTTTATTCACATACACACACACACAGAAACAAATCTTTCTCCATCTTATGAGAAATAAAAATACAAATGTATGGGGATACACAAATTTGTAATGTATTGTACATGTATGCAGGAAGATAACTGCAGGAAGCACCTGTTCCATTTAGAGATTTACATTATCTCCCATACGTTACACTGCTGCTTTTGTTCCAAGTTTTGCGTTTTTCCCTTCACTGAAGACAAATGATGTGAAACTGAGTATGAAAGACAGTGCACAAATACCCTCAGATAAAGCAACGTAAGTAAAGTTCCTTCAAGGTCTATGAGGCCCATAGAGCCGGAGCTTCGGTAGTGTGAAGCTAAACAAATGATTTTAATATTTTTAACATCATCGCCTAGACAGGATGCTAGTCTATTGCAGGTTTAATTCCCCGGAAGAATATGCCAAATTTCAATTTGCACCTTGGTGGGGAGAGGAAAAATACTCTAAAGTGTTTTTCCCAAGGGCACAACGAGGTTGACCTGAGGTTGAAACAGGACCCTCGGATTGAGAGTCCAGCACTCTAACGATTCTGCCACTGCCCCACACACTTACAGAATGCTTGAAGTGAAATCATGGCTTGTAAGGTAACTGAAGGACAATAATTCAAGTCAAAGATTCTTCTAGTATGTAAGGGAGCTGACAGCATAACTGCCGGTGCAACACATGATTTTTATTATATTAATAAAAAGGAAGGATGTTTGTCACAACTTGTGCTACTTATTCATCTACTTGTCACCTTGCATCTATGGACATTTCTGATGGGAATGAGAAATTTGTTTATTCCTTTCTGTCTTACAAACCCAATCCAACATGGCCCATCCACTCAGTCAGATAAACACTGAGTTAAGAAGAAATGTTGTCCATGGAATAATTATATATGCTTGATGGCCTTGGCAATGAAGAGACAGTCATTTATTCAGTGTCAGACTGGACTACTTGACGCCCTGAACTTTTATCTTTCTTTGAAATATATTCAAGCATACAATGTGTTACATTACTTTCAGACTTATGTTTGAAAAGGGAAATATGAGTTTAACTTTATACTTAGGTGTGTCATTTTTTACAAAACTGTAACATCGAGCGTTCAGTGCAAAGGCAGCAAAGCAAATGATGCATTGGATTTGAGCTTCGGATAAATTCCAATGACTTGTTATCTGGCCACTGACCTGGGATTGTGAGATTGGCAGTGGAGTAAAGACTCTGAGCAGCGTCCACCTTCAGGGTCTCTCCAGTGATGAACGTAGATGATGGAGACAGGAGGAAACACACAGAAGATGACACCTGGATGGGAGGACAATCTTATTAGTACCGGTAAGAAATTAATAAAACTTATTGTTAAGCAAATATAACTTGTAAATAAAACCATAAGGAGGACATATAAATGAAAATTGTTACTACAACAGAGTTAATCGTAAATCTATTAATAACATTAAAAAAAAAAGATGGAATTTGCCATTGCGCAGAGCCTTTACAGATTGAATGAAAATTGTCAAACTTTAAATGTAAATGCAACTTAGTTTATACCTGGTATAGTGTCTTTTGTAGCTAAAATAACAACCTTCTGTTTTTGTGAAAAGATTAGAAAAAATGAACATTTTGCCTGATCCACCTATAGTTACATCAATCTAGGTCAGGATGTTTGGTTAGGGTAACAGCGCTCTGTAGGCAGTGAGAGCAGTGCGTTTTCGAGTCTAAAGCATTTTGTACCAAACGTCCCCAGGTACAGAGATTTATCGCTGTGTTACGGAAAAAAAAAGTTGTTTCTCTGTCTCTACAGTCTGCACCAATGTTGACAATTTAAAGAAATTAACCATGGCAACTGTGGTTTTGCCGGACATGTGGTTCTTCATGCTTTCAAACAATTGAGGTCAGGACATTTATTACTCTAATCAGGAACAACTTAAGGATATGTTCAAATGATCAGTCTATCGCATTCAGTTATGTACATGTATTAACCTCCATGTTAGTTCTAAACAAAAAATGTACAGAGTAAGTACAAAAGTAAACTTTAAATAAACTAACGAGAATATAATAAAGTAAACAGTATGCAAACAGTGTAGGACACTTGTAAAACAAATGACTTGAGTAATGGTGCTGATCCATCACAGGAGTTCAAAAGTCAGCCTGAGCAACATGCTCAAAGAACACAAAGAAAAGATTGCTCTCTTCTTTTCTGACTGTGGTAGAAAGGAAAAATTCCCTTGACATGATGCAGACTGCAGATACTTGTGCTGACAGAAATTGTTGTCCAATTTTATTTTGCTCTACGTTGTGTGATTTAATTCGTTTGTTCCCTCCTGTCCATCCTCCAAATAAGATTACTAAAAAGTTGCCCGAGTAGAACCCACAAGGGAAAACGCAAAGTAGCAAACACAACCAAATGAAGCTATCCCATAAAAATACACAAAGACAAACCAACTTTCGATATTACAGTCTTTTTTTTTCATTTATTCCACAGGGGAAAAGGAAGACTGGAAGACCAAAGAAAACATGGAGGAGATGCACAGACAATGAGGCAAAAGCAGCTGGAACTCCATGGTCCCAGATGAAGAAACTTGTTCAAAACCACATCCCTTGGTGCGCAGTTGTTGCAGCCCTATGGTCCTATGGGAACAAAGAAGATAATGTCTACAGGCAGCGAGTTAAGCACACTAGTACACACCTCCTCCACCTGGCCCAAACGTTTCATTGGAACACTCTTGACGACACGGTCAAATATTTTGTCATTTCCATAGTTGGCAGCTGCGGTCTCAGAATAGATGGAGCTTCCCTGGAAAAGACAGTAGTTAAAAATAAAATACATATTGTTATGATTGAGTCATAAGAAAAAACAACTAGAGTTTAGTCCTTATTGCATCTGCTTAGAAGCAAGTCTTGGAGTGGGTGAAAAAAAAGATAAGGCGAGACCACATTTACAAGGAAAGATGGCGCAGTAGCTGAATGGTTAGCGAGCTGGACTTCTAATGTGGAGTTTGAGTTTGACTCCGTGCAACCATGTTGCGTTCTTGGGAAAGACACTTTACACTGTTTTTCCTCTCCTCACCCAGGTGCAATGTGGGTACCGGCATATTCGGCTGGGGAAGTAAACCTTCAACAGACTAACGATGTAGAAATAACTGTTTCAAGCTACCCAAACCAGGATAAGCTCAATCACTACAGGCCTCACATGCCTGGATTCTATTAAATTTAGGAAGATGTGATAACAGTATCATTACTAAAGTAATTACCCCTCTCTCTCTTCAGCATGAAGTAGTATCCACACAACCCTCTTTGAATACCTTTATCCTCATCAGAAACACAATGTCCAGAATAATATACTACAAGAGTTGGAGACACTACATAACAGTCACTAGTCCCCTGAATGAAAGAGAAGATGGACTTTGGTATTTGTGTTGCACTGAAGACACAATGGTACATAACCCATTCTGCCTCTTACCCTCCCCTACTTACCAGGGATGGAGTGGTGCGTGTATTTGTGCTGCACTGAAGACACAAATGTGTGAGTACCTAGCCCATTCTACCCCTTAGCCTGCCCTACTTACCGGAGCAACGCTGTTGACCCTCACTCCGTTGTGCACCCACTCCAGGGCGAGAGTCTTGGTGATGTTGTCCACACCTGACCTGGCCGCACCTGTGTGGCTGATGGTGGAAGAACACAACAACACAAGTTCAGGAAACTGATTCCAAACTATTATCATAGCTTTGTCCCTCAATTGATAAACATCGGGTAGGAAATCTCTCTTTGATTGAAGGCATGATTAGGGGTTGATGCCATTTGAAATTCCAACTGGTGTTTGTACCACAATTTAGAAAATGTCTCAAAAAAAAAAAATAAAATACAGGTATCATCAGAAAAACATATACAGGTACCAGACCAACTTCAGATGAAAGCAACAGGAAGAAACAGTAACCATTACGTATATAAGCAGCTGAGCAGTTGTCTAAAGAACAAGAATAATTTATGACATTTAGCACTTTCTATTCTTTTTTTTGAACCTAGAAGAGTAACTCCCATTTGATCTCGCTGACAAACAAACTTACGCCACGAGAGGGAAGCCTTTCCACATGTCTGCAATGATGTTGACGATCACACCTCCATGGTCACACATCCACTGTTTATATGCTGTAGTTATGAATTATTGAAAAAGTATGGAAGTTTGTGATTAATCAGGAGGTAAAACAAAATTGTTTAGATTTACTGATCAACTAATCTGAAATGAAAAAATATAGAGTCTAGTCTCTTTCCTTCACAATCATCTACGATGTAATCACTATGGATTATATTTTGATTATGAACATGTGGAATCATGCACATTGTTGGTGCTGTTTGCTATCCACTTATACAGCAACTTCATTGTTTGATAAGTGGATAGCAACTGGCAGTGATCATACATAAACTTGATACTGAGGATATTATCTGCTTTTGTAATCTCAATGTCCTCAAACCTAAAGAGAAAAACTTGGTCGAATTTCACATACATTGCAGTTTCAATTTTCCTAGGCTTGTGATAGAAAGGGAAAAAAATGAAACGTGGCTTAGAACTGACATACATCTTTAATCTACAACACGCAGCAAACACACAAAACATGGTACGGTTTCACACACAGTTAACTTTCAACAGATAGTGAACGTAGGGCATGACACAGGATTGACACAGCTTATCTTTGACACACAGTGAAAATGTGGCATGACACAGCGGTGACACACAGCTCACCTTCGACACACATGAAGAAAGTTCCTGTGAGGTTTGTCTCAACGACAGCGTGCCAGCCTTTAGGTGTGATGTCCTCTGCCCTGCTGATGAACTGACCACCACCATTATTGACCAGAAAGTCCAGTTTGCCAAATCTTTCCAATGTGCTGGACACGAGTTTCTTAATCTGGAATAATCCAATAAGAAACAATGAACACTGTGACAGTTTGAGGAGTAAAGAAAATTTTACACAAACACAGGTATTGTTAAGTGAATCCTATGGTGTAACCATGGCTGCCAAATAGAAATTTCAAAAAATGAGGAAATTCTGACCTTGAGCACCACCGGTGTGAACGCAGCCACCGAAGGCGGGAGCCCCAACTAGGGCGGGGGCATGGTCCCCCGAAAATTTTTTTTGAAAAAGCTCTTAAAATAAGCCATTCTGGTGCATTTTCAACTGAAAATTATACAAAAATTATTATGATCCAACCTGGCTTTTTTAGCATCCAAACAAATATCATCATTTGCTGCCCTCTTGTTCTGAAATGTTTTCCCAGAGTCTGGCTTTGAAAGAAACTCTTGGCTATAATCCTTGTAGGCTTTCTGCATATTTTTGACTAAAGCAGCATCCACCTTGTCATGCTGAAAGTCAGGCTTGTAAAAATAAGTGATTGCCGACTTATTGCAGGCTTTCAGATTATATAATCTGATTGTTTGCAGTCCGCTGTATGTCGACACATCCATAGAGTTGGATTTTGAATTTATTATGTTATTCATGCTGCTGAAAGAGCATTCCACCTGAGGTCCATGGAAGCAGCTGAGAGCAGCTTTCACAACTTTACACAAAGTTGGAAATCCTTGCATTGAAACTTGGTGCCACCAGTTATCTATTGAGTCTTCAGGTGAGAAGAGGGGCAAGTTGCGAGTTTGGAACTGCCTACATTCCAAGTCGTAGCTGTCCAGCTCTTCATCTTTGAACACACTAGTAATCAACTGTGGCAGTTTGGTCAGTTGACGGAGGGAGTGATGGGATGAGGCTCTTGTCTGGGGGTCAATAAATGACAATGCTTTTAAAAGAGGGTTGTTCAGGGGCATCTCGTCCTTTAGGACTGTGGCACAGGCAATATATCCACTTTGGACTTGATCCAGAAAGGAAATTGTGAAGCTTGCAGTCCTGTTGTCCTTGACGAGCTTTTTAGCAATATGGCCCATAAACATGTCTTCCTTTCTGAGCAACTTCAAGTCCTTGATCACCGTTTTATACAGACCACTCTCTCCACTGGATTTCACCGACTCTGGGTTAACAAAACACTCAAGAAAATCCGAAAAAAGTTGCTGCTGCTTCTCATGCAAAAGAATCAGGGGCTTCTTAGTTTCAAAGAAACAAACATGACTTTAAAAGTGGGAGCACATTTGAATAGAACCCTAGCACCACCTTAAGGTAGGTTGATTCCTCAAATAAAGCAGAACAAATTCTTTTTTTCCTTTCCTTCCCATCTGCAGTCATTGCCTTCTTTGTTAAGTCCTTGCACGTGTTTTTGATATCCTGTTTGCTCTTGTCGGAGATGTTTCTTTTACTGCATACTGCAGAGAATTGTGTGTCTGCCAGTCTCTCCAACTTGCTGAAGGAAGAATAAAATAAAATAAAATGTATGCATCCATCAAGTTCAAAGTGGTCAAAGTAACATGTAACACTAATAACCATCTGTAGGGGACATAACGAGGTGGCTTGCTATAAGCAACATTAATGATAGAACAAATTTCTTGAAGGACCTCCCTCTGGTCAGCTGACCACTTGAAATCTGTAAAAAGATCACTAAACAGTCTCTCTGCAATCCCATGGAATGGTGAACACAGCTTTTTGGATGCATTATGTGCGTGGCGGCACGTATCCCCATCTATGTCAAGCAGATGAGGAGCAAGCTTTTTTCGCAGCTGCACTTCAAGTCCTGCTTTAGAACCCCTCATAACATTACAACTGTCCATCAATATGGATACTAAATTGCACCATGGCAAGTTTTTTTTTGTGAACAGGTCCTCCAATGCCCTAAGAATTGATGCCGTGTCAACCTTAATCAGGGAAACAGATGAGAGATGGTGTACAACAACACCCCCTGCTGACTCGTTAAAGTATGACACAAGGATTGAAAGAACACGCGTGTTGTTGTTGCTGGTTGCCTCATCAATATTAAGGCTAAAGAATAAGTTCCTTAAATCATCCAAGACTTTATCCTCAAGGGTCTTTGCGACACCATATTTCAATTTATATGTTGCAGATGTCCTTTCCAGATTCATCTTATTCAGGGCTAAGTTCTTTACAAGAGACAACAGATCCCCAGCGATATTAAAGGGAAGTCCCTTTTCAGCTATATAAAGGCCAGCACTTTGGCTTCACAGTTACATGTCCTATCTAAAACAGGCGTTAAAGTTTGAACAGCAGGCGTGGACAGAGTCACAGCTTTTGCAAACATGGGATGGATGCCATAGGTGATTTTTTCAGCAGGTGTACTTGAGGACGATGGAGATGAAGAATTTGCAGATGAAGTAGGAGCTGTGACTGAAAAGAATAGAGAGATCCATAAATAAATGCAGGAAAAGGGAATAGATCTACATGAAGTTACTTAGAACCATAAATTTCTCAAAGATCGAGATCCAGCCCCAGCCTTATACATTTGGTCTAGATCTACATGTGAAATCAATTTTTAAATCAGCTCGGCATTAGGCCTAACTTTTTAATTATAACCTGGCCTTGATCTAGAATCTAGATCTATCTGCCTTATCTGCTAGCTGAAATTGATTTTTAAAAATCAAAAAGATTTCTAGATCTATCGACTAAGCATACTGACACAGTAACAGTTAGCCTATTTAGTGCCAGGAAGCAACAAGGCGATAGATAAAACTTTACGACTGTAACGGTACAGGATGTAGGCTATCTAGATCTAGACAAACAAAATAGATCTAGAGGTACATAAAAAAGTAGAAAGTGGTGGAAGGTGGAGGAACGGATGGAGGGAGAGACAGATAGACAAGACGGAGGAGAAAGAGAGAGATAGATCTAGAGAGTGAGAGAGAGAGAGAGGAAAGAGAAGCCTATTTAGATCTAGATTGTCTAGATTCTAGATCTAGTTCTAATTCTAAGTTTATAAATTATGTAGGCCTATGAACTTACATGTTGCAGGAAGGCGAAAATGAGACAGCAGAAGCTTGGCTTTAGATTTGTGCTTTGCTGTGTTAAAGAGTTGCAAAATCAATGTTGCTCCTTTTCCACCGTAACAAAATTCTGTGTCACACCATGTGCATAGAGCATATCCAGGCTTGTTAATTTTTCGAATGAACTCCGATAGACATGTGCCGTCAGATTCTTTTTCTATCCAACTCCAGTTCCACTTATTTTTATCTGATGAATTAATTTCTTTGGCATTGCCACCACGCTCGATAACCACATGCCTGGCCATATTTACTGAACGTCACTACTCGATCTGGGTCTAGCGGAAATCTCGGGAAGTCGATTGCACGATATCGGAAAAACACAAAGTAGAGGGAAAATGAATTCGGTTCCAATCTTTGTTACGATTCCTCAATAATTATTAGTCTTAAGAAATTGCCGATCGTAAAAGATAGTACTCGCAAATGAATCGCCAATCCACATCCGGAATTGTCCTCATAAAAAAAAAAAAAAAGCCTCACGATCGTACATTCGTTGATTTCCGCTTTCGGCAAATTAATTTCCATTAACCGAGAACGTGAGCGGTGACCGGTCTAGCGGGTCCTCGCCTCTCGGCAAAAGCAGGCGATTGACAAAATAGAGGAAATCCGCTATTTAGCGGAAATTTGGCAGCTATGCTATACAGAGAATTCCATCATCAATTCTCAACAAGTATGAACAAAACAACAGGATCTTACTCTGGATAGCCTTTCCACTTCAGCAAATATTCCTTTTTTCCATTACGTACTCTCGAATCAACAACCTTTTCCACAGTGAACTCTTCCTCTTCCCCGTCATCTTCCTCCTCCTCGGGCACAGCAGTCTTCTCTTCTACTTTCTCTGAAATTGAAAAAAATTGATTTGGGTTTTGTTTGTTCGACAAAAATTCAGAAAATAATTTTTCATGATCTCTTATTGTAAAATAATAATTGAACCCAAAATTTAATGATCTATCAATGGCAGGGACAAAAAGGAAAGAGCTATTTCCATCCATTTTTTACTTCATCTCCTAGACAGGACACTAGTCTGTCGTAGGTTTACTCCCCCAGTAGAACATGACGTTATCCAATACCCACCTGGGTGGGGAGAGGAAAAATGCTGTAAAGTGACTTTCCCAAGGACACAAAACTGTCACCACCTGAACCAGAAATCCCCCCCCCCCCCAAAAAAAAAACAACAACAAACAAACCTCCTTTTAATAATTTCAATATATTCTACTACGGTGGTCTCCGCCGAAGAGCCTGCCATTCTTGCGAAACAGATTTTTTAATAGAATTTATCAGTGAAAGCGGCCACTTTCAACTACAACATCCGCCTAAGAACATGACCTTCTTACCAGATTGATTTTTGTAAGCAGTCATCACATAAACCGCAAGAAACACTGTCAGTCACCCTGCTTTTGTTCTAGAGCTAAGTCAGAGCCGTGGTTGGAAGCAAAGCCCCCCCCCCCCCCCCCCAACCTTCAACACCCTCGCCCCCTCCCCATTGTCGAGACACCGTGTGACTCAGCAAATCAGTCTCACCCCTTCCCATCACCCGTCCTCACATATCATGATGAAACACCGCTCTTTGTTTTAATCTATGTAGTGGAAGTGGCGTCTCAGCGAGGGATCAGAACCGGGACGGGTCTTTGAATTAGATTTTATGGAAAGGAGCCTTGCATTGTTTGGCGTAATGCAGACTGGGATAATCTGGCAGAGAATAAGCATGATTTTGATTTTTGTTGTTTAATTTGCTAATGACCATTCATTTAGTCCCCCAGTCTGAGTTGCGTTGTTCAATTGCAAACATCGTTTTTCTTTGAACTTTGTCTAAGAGCCCATTCCGGCTAAAAACACAATCCTGTCTCCAGAGGTGCGGGTTCTTAGACGCAGACCACTGTGCTACAATTACACATGACAAATTTACAAAGGTTCTACTACTATACAATTCCTATGAAGTTATGTGGGGGCTCCTATCAATTAATCACTCACCAATATCTGACATGATCGTTTCCTTAAGTTTTGTACGTTGACCCACAAAAATCAGATAGGCCTGCTGACCTGGGGAAGGAAGAATTAAAATGTTGAGTTTCTCTAAAAAAAAACCTGCAAAATATGTCTTTGCACATAAAAAAGATTTGAAATCAAAATAAAACAAAAGCAGACTATCAAGAAATTTTGCATACAATAGCCATGTATTGAATCTTGAGATAGACATATACTAAAGCAAACATCTTGAGATTTAAAGAGTCCAGTTCTGCAGCACATTTCAAATGCTCACAAACGTAAGTCTGACGTAATGATTTTAAAAATAAGCCTATTTATACATTTCCTTTTCCGTATACAATTTGTCACCATTTCATGATGCTTTAAGCTGAAACAGACCAACAAAAATGTGTACACCTGTATACAAATCACTGAACAACCTTTTATCATTTCTCTGCTGTGATCATTTACTGTTTTAAACATTTTCTGTCCTAAATGGGATTGACAATGAAGATCTAGATATCTAGTCAGCCTTCAACGCAATCTAGACTCATATGATGCACCACACAAAAAATTCAAACTTGTCCAAAATTAAAGATACAAGAAAACATGATAAATTTCAGGTTTGTCGTGAAAGTGAAAGCACCCTTTCCTTTTCCTCTTCTGAGGAAATGCCTACTACCAGGAGACTACAGAATAATGAGAGTAGTTCCGTCCCCTTGCTATGTTTTCAAATGCTTAAATATATGACGTCAAATAAGACGACTGAAGCCAGCGGACTGCAGTGCAAATAGAGGCCATTTCCAGAAATAGACAGCACAGTAAAGATGTACTTGTAAGTAATCTAAACTTTTTGGGAACTTAGCATGAGGTGTAATTGCTGGTAATTGCTATGTGTTCACCCGTAATTTAGTAGCGATGGTACTTTGACTACCTGGTCATCATGTCACAATGGACTGGTCTGGTGCCTATGGTCCAGTGTGAGATGAAACTACATGTGTATACATTTTTTAAAAATAAAACTTGCTCTTTTCAATTTCACACTGTCACATATCACCAGATAAATTGTTTTGTTTTTTTTCATCATTAGCTATAGAATGACTATTCTCTTACTTTATTATTACAACTGTATTGTACAAATAGTAATTTAAATTTACATTTTTGTTTTCACAAAATTTTGGGTAAATTGAGATCAGTCGTGTTTAAACACAAGGAACTCTATATTGTTGTTGTTCTTCTTCTTGCCTTCACTAACTTTTTATTCCATCCCATTTTGACTTTTTCATTAAAAGTGTGGAACTTCTAATTTAATACTTCAATTTTAATTTTTCAGATGGTCAGCAAATAGCATGCCTAAGGTCAACATTGTTACCCACTGGCAAAGGCTGCAAACCCATAATCTGAGGAGACGTACTTTCAGCTAAAAAACAAGGGGCTGAAGTGATGAAGAACATCAGAAACCCACAGCAATCACTATCACTGAATGGTCAGCTGAGCCACTTTTTCCTGAGGCCTGGTATGGCTCTAAAAAACCACAACCTGAGAAAATGGCCATCAGATTAACAGCGCAATCTTCACTGTCTTCATTAGCTGATTGGCCCCCTTTGAGCCCTAGTCAGTCGTAGTGTTCCGCCATAAGCTGGCCTTTTGCTTTGGTGTCAACTTTACTGCAGCCTATCTCATCACTCCAGCTGCCTGCTTCTTCTGGGACTGTGCCCACCTCCGCTGCACCGTCCTCAGAGCAGGTCATCTCATCACTCCATCTGCCTGCTTTTTCTGGGACTCTGCCCACCTCAGCTGCACCGTCCTCAGAGCAGGTCATTTCATCACTCCATCTGCCTGCTTCTTCTGGGACTGTGCCCACCTCCGCTACACCTACATATTTCCATTTTATTTGTTACATTTTTATGCTGTACATTCTTAAAGTTAGAATCACCATACTGAAATTCCTGTTTTTATATTAGACTTTTTACTACATTTTGATTTAATTTGCATGTTGTCTGAGCTTACTTCATCGTTGTTCAATATAGTCTAAGATTGGCTAATAACTTTTTTTTACCTTTGCAAATGTTCTTTATGAAAAATAGATAGCAGAAATTTTGTGGACCCAGCCGCTGGAACAATATAAAGCAACATTTTAACCCTCGAAGTGGTACAGGCTTCCATGTCATGGAAATATGGAAAATTACTCGTTTCAAATAGAGGTGGTAACCTTCTGTCATATAAAAAAAAAAGAACTGAACATTTACTAATGAAATTTCAATAGTTTGTTTCCCAGGGAAAATTATTTTTAGCTCAGTATCGATTGATAAAGATGGCATTAGTGGCTTGGCTCAATCGTGCTTCGACCACGCATTGAAACAAAAGTCCATTAAGCTCAGAACTTCCGTTTCAGCGTTTATGTGGGCCCTGGGCAAAACCTGAGCCGCTGAGTCAACTTTCAGTAATGAAAACTACACGGCCCGCGGCAGGCCACTACTATGTTGGCCAGCATCGTCTGAACCAGGAAGAAAATTACTGTCTTCAAATACAGGCTGTAACCTTACTTGTGCCATGTTAATACAATGAATAATAGAAAATACAAGTATTTTGTTTTTGTTTTCAACATGAATTATTTTTAGATCTAGATCTAGAATCTAGCTAAATGTAAATCAATGAAGCAGAAGAAGGCATAAGTTGTTTGCTTCAGGAACCAAATGCGTTTGCTTTGACAGAGCAGTTCAATGAGCTGAAAGTGAAAGCTAGATCTAGATTCTATGCCACATATTGGCACATTCATTCCTGCCCACAGCTTCCAATTCACCGCACATGCTCCATCAGCGTAGTGGGTGACATTCACAATATGACATTCAAATCTTATTTAGAAGCTATTCTAGAAGATGAGTTGTGGAGAGAAATAAATCTAGATTCCAGATTTAGATCTGGACGGAAAGACTGGACTGGAGAAAACACTGCAATATTTTGCAACATATTGCTCAATGAAAAAAATGGTAGAGTAGATTCTATAGATCTAAGATCTAGATCTAGCCATAAAGATGTTCAGTCAATATTTTATATTTAGATCTAGCTCTAGAGATAACTCTAGCCTTAGATCTATAATAGGACAGAATAGAAGCAGAATCTAGATCTAGATCTACTTTAATCTTGCCCTCTTGTAGGCTCTTAAGAGATTCTTGATTCTAACAACACAGAATTGAATTGATGATCGACACTGGTCAGTCACACAAAAAAGTGCAATTAAAGTACCTCTAGATCTAAAACATACGTAATCAAATCATTGATTATGTACACACATATCCAGATCTAGAACTATCCAGCCCTAGATCTAGATCTAGATCTAGTCTAGATTTAGATATTTGTATCTTGATGACCAAATCAAATTTCTGCTGATATGAGCCCGCCATTTTTGCTTCCTCTGCTTTACTATTGAATGCGATGCCGGTCTAAAATCGAAGAGATTGTATAATGTATGTCTTGTTTAGCATGCATGTTGCCCTCAAACATTGATACTTATTCTAATAAGAACTTTTCCACACTAATCTGTGAAAAACTATCAACAAAAGAGAAGAAAACAAAGAGTTTACCGCTGATGAAGTCGATTCTCTGTCCCTTTACTGGGCTTCCTCTCGAAATGCGCATGCGCTTCTACAACATCCGGGAAATCGTTACGCGGGAAGTGCATTTGCGAGGGACATAACTAGGGGTGTTCGATTCCACTTTTTTTTTTCCACTGGGACTCGATTCCAGAATTGATTTTTTTGCCGCAGAAATTTGATTTTTTTATACTCAAGTCAGCAGTCGATTCCAGAATCCGGAATCCATTTAAAAAACGCCAGTTTCAAAAGATTTTGGACATTTTCCTATTGCTGTCAATTATATTTGACTTTGTGGGAGTAAATTAAAGGGTTAAAAACAAAGCCAAGAACCTCAGAGTTGACTTCTTATTATAATGGAGCTAAGCCCCAAAGTTTGTGGCGCCATTTAACAACGAAGAAATGAAAAGTAGTCAAAATTGGCATGTTGATTGGGACCTGCAAACCGCTGTTCGTGGTAAGCATTTTTACCCAAAGTAATGTTTGGCTTGTTTACAATTTGACAAAAACCACAAAATAATAAAACGAGACCGGGATAAGCTCCGGCTCTAAGGGCCTCATTGGCCTTGAAGGAACTTTACTAATAAAAGAAAAAAATGGAAAAATCGATAAGCCATTTCAAAACGAACTACTTCCTCTTTTAAGCCCCCTTCCTCTAATTGCTCCGTTTGTAGATCTAGCGAAGCACCAACTCATGGGTGCACGCACCAACTCACGGATGGACGCACCAACTCACGGGTGCGCAACTCTCAATCCATCAATGTACGCATCTGCTCAGTTCGTCGAACGGGGAATTATGCTTGTCTTTGTAAAAAAAAATTGAAATTTCATCAATGGTATTCGGAGAGGTGTTCGGAGAAGGCAGAAGAAAATCTTTTTCTTTGTGTGTGTGGTGGTGCTGGTAGTGCTGG
>JBDFRD010580826.1:0-14642 GCA_039654405.1 Bullina lineata | reverse complement strand
AACAATGTCCATGTGAAGGAAACAGGTAAACAATGTCCATGTGAAGGAAACAGGTAAACAATGTCCATGTGAAGGAAGCAGGTAAACAATGTCCATGTGAAGGAAACAGGTAAACAATGTCCATGTGAAGGAATCAGGTAAACAATGTCCATGTGAAGGAAACAGGTAAATAATGTCCATGTGAAGGAAGCAGGTAAACAATGTCCACGTGAAGGAAACAGGTAAATAATGTCCACGTGAAGGAAACAGGTAAATAATGTCCACGGGTCTGGAAGAATGTCATGACTCCTAGTTTTCTGTGTCCTTGTCACTTTCATTTTCTCACCCATGAAGTTTCCGGTTTTGGTAGCATTAAGATTTTTTAACATCATCTTCTAGACAGGAAGCCAGTAGGTTTAGATCGCGGTTCCACAGATTGGAAGTCCAAGGCTCCACCCACTGAGCCACCATGCTAGCTCTTGAAGCCAAGAGGAACTGGAACATGAGCTCATGTCTATGGCAGGGAAACAGTTGTTGAACTACTGCAAAGATTTCATCTGCCATTCACTTGTTGGATAGCAGGATGAAGAAATCAGATTGTAGACACGAATATCATAGAGGGTGCCACAAGTGTTTTTCTTATGCATCTGTAATGTTAAAGGATATAGGACTGCTAAATCTGTGAGCAGTTCAAACTATAAGAGCCCAGATAATTGTGACTTTGGGTTTTGTATGATGCAAGGGTTGTATTGCTAGCAGCTGTGTTGCCCATGAATGCTGAAGCCCTGTCTTTCCTCTCCTCCCTTGTTTCAGGGCCAGGAAGGCTTATGTTGAAGTACAAGCTAGTTGTTGTGGGCACAGGATAAAAAAAAAGCGTTTAACAATCCACTGCTGTTTTGCACAACCTGCTGTCATTGCACTTGTTTGTAAACTTGATTTCTCATGTCATCCTTCAGTTCTAGATGATTAACTGTGCCATGTTTCTCATTGGTTTGATTTCCTCACCAACAGATGGACAGGTCCCGGCTGGCACGAGAGAAACAGCTTCGTGAGGAGGCAGTGCGGGAGAAGGAGGAGCTACAGAACAGACTGTGTGCCTTGCAGGAGGAAGTGCGTCAGTCCCAGGATGCACTGGTGAGTTCATGGGGTCAAATGTACTCAGGTTGCAGAGTTACAGAGATGGTGCAGGGAAGTTACAGAGATGGTGCAGGCAAGTTACAGAGATGGTGCAGGGAAGTTACAGAGATGGTGCAGGGAAGTTACAGAGATGGTGCAGGGAAGTTACAGAGATGATGCAGGGAAGCTAAATCTACATGTTGAATAGGTTGATGTGGAGCTGTATTTCCTCCGGATGGGAGTCAGTGATACTTGTTGTTGGGAGAGCTGCTTCAGGTTCACTGCTACTTTGACTATGTTATGACTTATAAAGTAGGACACATTCAGAAGTGATTTGTTGTGATGTGACTGACTCATCAAGTTTGGCACATAGTCATGAAGTGTTTTTTTTTTTTTCCTCATGAATGAAAATCTCATTGAAATAATAGAAATTTGTACTGAGAAATCTTTTTGTGTGTGTGTGTGCATTTAACAGGGCAGGTCAGAAGAGACAGCAGAGCTTCTGCATGAGAAGATGACTGTGTTGGATGAAGAGGCCAAGCTGTTGACCCAGAAGGCAGCAGAAGCTGAGGCTGAAGTGCAGAGGATCAAAGTGACGGCCATCAAAGTAGGTCCCTCCCTGTGCTGGATGTGCTAGTTTGTCTTAACTTGTGAAATAACGGATGCTTCATGCTGCTTCTCTCCTTGTCCACAGAGCTGGTAGTTGAGAACAGTATCTTGTATACATCTTTAAATCTAAAATACAATAATTTAGGTTGAAAATAATTAGAAACAGACAAAATATGTTAAATAACGTTTTTGTTTGTATGAGACTCTCAGGATTCTGTCCACAGACTTGTAGAGTGTTTCATCTGGATGTTGTCTCTAGCATTGGCTGCTTTCCTCTGGAAGTAGGGAAGGAGCAGATTTGACTCTGTTATACTTATTGATGTAATAACTGTTCTACTTATTGATGTAATAACTGTTATACTTATTGATGTAATAACTGTTATACTTATTGACGTAATAACGGTTATACTTATTGATGTAATAACTGTTATACTTATTGATGTAATAACTGTTATACTTATTGGCGTAATAACTGTTATACTTATTGATGTAATAACTGTTATACTTATTGACGTAATAGCTGTTATACTCATTGATGTAATAACTGTTATACTTATTGATGTAATAACTGTTATACTTATTGATGTAATAACTGTTATACTTATTGATGTAATAACTGTTCTACTTATTGATGTAATAACTGTTATACTTATTGATATAATAACTGTTATACTTATTGATGTAATAACTGTTATATTTTTATTGCCCAATTTCAGACTGAAGAGGAAAGGATGCTGATGGAGCAAAGGGCCAGGGAGGCAGAAATCATTGCAGCTGCCATCTTGGAGAGCTCAGAGAAAACGTAAGAGATGAAACCACTGGTAGCAATGGTTTTGTTTCTGGTAAACTTGATTCTGTTAGTAAAATGTGAAAGTGTGACAATAATAGCACCAGTAATTTGGCAAGGATTTACTACTAAGGCTATAATCCATGACCTCTTTAGATCATAGAGATAGCTTTGACTGGCTGTTCTGAGCCTATAATCCATGATCTCTTTAGTTGATAGAGACAGTTTTGACTGGCTGTTCTGAGGCTATAATCCATGATCTCTTTAGTTGATAGAGACAGTTTTGACTGGTTGTTCTAAGGCTATAATCCATGATCTCTTTAGTTCATAGACTGGCTGTTCTAAGCCTATAATCCATGATCTCTTTAGTTCATAGACTGGCTGTTGTAAGCCTATAATCCATGATCTCTTTAGTTCATAGACTGGCTGTTCTAAGGCTATAATCCATGATCTCTTTAGTTCACAGACTGGCTGTTCTAAGCCTATAATCCATGATCTCTTTAGTTCATAGACTGGCTGTTCTAAGCCTATAATTCATGATCTCTTTAGTTCATAGACTGGTTGTTCTAAGGCTATAATCCATGACCTCTTTAGTTCATAGACTGGCTGTTCTAAGGCTATAATAATCCATGATCTCTTAAGTTTATAGACTGGCCGTTCTAAGGCTATAATCCATGACCTCTTAAGTTCATAGAGATAGATTTGACTGGCTGTTCTGAGAGAGAAAATTGAACTTGAAAGTTTTTGATGGATTGAATGAAGGGGACAACAATGATTTGTGTGTGTTTTATGTTCTGTCATTCCCTCTGATCCTGACTCTATTCTTGTCATGTTCAGCTTTTATGCTGATTGAAATTTAATTTGAAAAAAAAAAAAAGGAAAAATGTAACAGTCTTAATAAAAGATTCTTTTTCTTCTATGGCATTGTTTGAAAGCCTACTGTGAAGTAAAGATGAATTGCAACAGAAATGAAATTGAGAAAGAGAGGGAGGAAGTATTGAATGATTTCATCTAAGTCTTGTTCAAGTGGAGCCTTCACAAGCAGGGGAACATGTGTTCATAGGAAATGAGCATGAAACTCTTGTGACTATATTATCATACTAAAATGAATTAATCAGCCTTTATGATTCATCAGTTTTAATGCTCATGTTATGTATTGCCTTACTTGATTTTATCAATGTTTTTATATGGAGAAAAGTAGTATAGGTCTGAGGTCTGTATTTGTTTCTATCATATATTGTTTATTAATATGTTTTGTGCTTTTCCAAAAAGCAAAGAAATTAATAAATGTATGAAGATTTAAGGATTAAAGTTTAAATCATTTAGGGGGCAACAATGACAAATCTTATGTCTAATTCGCAGGGCGAAAGAGGCGGAGAGCCTGAGAGAGGAATTACTCAAGGCTCAGATGGCAGAGAGGTTGGCACAAGGAAAACTGATGGAGTTCACGCAAGCTCTGTCTCCTGGGGTTAGTGTTCCAATCCAATGTCTGCCTGGAAGACTGCTGGCTTCATCATGGGTTCATGCCCTGTCCAACATCTGTTGCAAGTCCTCATTGCATTGCTGTATAGGTTGGACTTGGTACAGCCCTTACGAAAATTGTGTCTTCTGTTCTGAAAGTTCCCTTTTTATACAAGAGTAAATAATAACATTTCCCAGAATGCATCGATGTTTAACATTCAGTTTAAGAAAACAAATGCACGTTAAAGTTCTTTTTGTTTTTAAATGATTATCATTGAGTTCCTATGAAATTAGCTCCATTTTTTCAACACCAATAATGTGAAAGAATCTTCCCACAGGCCTACTCCTCCTTCCTGGGCCTGTCGTCAGACCTGTCTTCCTCACTGCAGATGTTCGGCTCTGGAACTTCCTTGCTGGACACTGACCTCTTCTCTGGCAATCTGGACCAGCTCTCTCTGGAGATGGAGAAAGAAAAGTAGGTTTGAGCTGTTGATTCACTTCAAGTGAGTTCCTCTTTGTTGACCAGTGACAGCAAGTAACTCAAGGCATCAAAACAATGTTGTTTGTTTGTTCTGGTTGAGCTTCATCTTGTTATTTTTATTTTTATGAAGATGTAGTTGTTGTGGATGCTTTAACCTAGTGACCACAGTGCCACATATTCAACTTGAACCCAGTAGTCTTCCATTGACCTGTATCTATCAGCGTCTGACGCCTTGGAAAGAAAGTGGTGGCAGAAAAAAATTGACAGAAAAAATTATTTAAAATATCAAATAAACAATAAGAATTTGCATTATTTTCACAATAAAAGTGGTAAATGAATTATCTGGGAAAAAGATTATACTTATTAGGTAAGTAAGAAAAAAAATGCTATTTACTTTCTTATTATTGTAATAAACAAGAGATGAAAAGTATTTCCATAGCGTGAGATAAAAAAAAGTATTTCTATAGTGTGAGATAAAGATAAAAAGTATTTCTATAGCGTGAGATAAAAAGTATTTCTATTGCGTGAGATAAAGATAAAAAGTAATTCTATAGCGTGAGATAAAAAGTATTTCTATAGCGTGAGATAAAAAGTATTTCTATTGCGTGAGATAAAGATAAAAAGTAATTTTATAGCGTGATATAAAAAGTATTTCTATAGCGTGAGCTCCGTTAATCAGTCTGTTCCTCCATCCAGGCGGGAATACCTATCAAAAAGCAAAACCCTGCAGGACCAGCTGAAAGATTTGAAGACAGAGATTGAGGTGCTCAAAGTTGATGACCGGACGGACACGCTTGACCGACTCCATGAGGAGAACATCAGCCGGGGAGACTCCAAGTACTCCACGCTCAGAAAGGTCAGTCAGTGCAGGTCTCAGTCTCACTTACAGACATTCTCCATTCAACCTTGTTTAGTATAAATGTTCTATGTTTTCTAATGGCAATCACAACGGGAAAGAGCTATCCTGAAGAACACAAAGACAAACCAACATGTCTGCAATCGCTGTCTTCAATGGGAACAACTAGAAAAGAGAGCAACAACAACAACAACCACACAGAATGAGAAAAGAAGAAGATAACGAGGAAAGCTAGGTTTACATGGTGCGTCGTTTTAGCGTACAACATTTTAGCGCACAGCGTTTTGACGTGCATCATTTCAAAGATGTGCGTTTGTGAACGACACACTTGCAGTAAATACCTAGTGTCTTGTCTCGGATCGTTGTTCGCGCCACTTCGCGCCTTGTTGCACACACACCAAAATGAACCCTCGACCTAGAGGTCAACTTGTTAAAAAAAACACATTTATTACTATTTTTTTAAATACTTCACAAACTGAAATTTTGCTCGAATCTTGGCTGGAATTTGAGTCGCTGATTTCAAAAATCTATTCAGATTTTGTCTACGACATGTGCTTGTTGAGAGAATGGTCAGTTGATAAAGTCCCCAGTCCCCAGAAAACAGAAACCTGAGAAACTGGATTTGATAGTAGAGGAAAGCCAACAGGACAATCACTCAGGAAAGACAACTCATCTTGAGTGAATGATAACCAATTACGCAGTTATTCCCCTTTATACACAATAGCACCGAAAGCTTCACACCCCTCGGTGACGGAGTTTGTACATGGTATAGCCTAATGTATTTTAATGTTGTTGTTTTTTGCCATTTCAAGATAATAGAAAGCTAAGTCACACCCTAATTCAGTATAATGCAAATCAACCTTATCCAGCGTCAATCGGTGAAGCGCAAGATGAGAAGACAGGGAAGAGAAAGACGCAGAGAAAAGGGAGGAGCTACATGTACATGTACCATGTATGTACATTGTAATTTGATGGACAGCACCTTGACCACTCCAAGCTCTAATCCTCCCAGCCTATTCAAAAACTGTTACTGTTACATTCCCAATTTCTCTCTACAAGCAGTTGGGGGTGAAGTTTTTGTCTGATTGACACTATTGACAGCACCGTTTGATTTGAAGAAACACCGAAAAAGGTTGACCGGTCTCCTTTGTCGGATTATGATTAATTAATCAAATTAGTGGGGAAAAAAAATCTCCTAGCATCTGAGACGGGCAGAGGTGTATGACGAATTAGTGTGAAAAGGGTTTCCCTGGTAGGCTATCTTAGAACCGCCAGCGTCTGATATCAGAGAAAGACCGATCAGAGATTCCCTTGTGTAAACAATCGCCGGACCAGCCGACCAGCGAAGCGAAGTAGCGGAATAGTGTGAACTCGGGAGTTCGACGTTTCGCCGTAATGACGCCACAGCGTCTACCCGTGGAAAATAAGAATGATCGTTTCGTTGCAAATTGAAGTCGAATACAACTAATTTAGTACATTGTGAGGTTTATGTTTTCCAAAAACCGACATGATGCACGTTACCCTTGCTCACCAACGGGGAGGTGGGAATAGGACTTTGAGCAGGATGGGTTTATGTCATGTTTGGTGACGGAGAGCGGAAGTGTTGGCCAAAGGAACTGTGAAAACGTTCAAACACTCGGTAATTCTGGAACAGATTTCTTGACTCGCCCATAGCCTTGGTGGAAATGTTGCCGATAGACTACAGTATACTTCATAAATGTCGTCCAAAAAAATCGTGAACTTTTTCGTCTTTCGGCGCTTTTGCCATAGCATGGAAGACAAAATAATCTTTTATTTCACTTGTGGAAGAAAAAACATTCCAAAATCTTTTCTAAGGATGATTTCAGAATGTTTGTCTTCGTATGTCTTTTTCACCCCGACTTCATTTATTTTCCTTAGCCTTACTTCAGGTGGAAAACGCATGCTTTGACTTGTATCGTGGGGAATGTGTCTTTCAAAGCTTGATGAGTCGCCAACTCATAGTCAAGGTGGATCGAACTTGGATTGAACTCCACGTCTTGTTTCTTGCATTCCGGGGTGATAATTAGCAGCATATTTCTGTAGACGTCTCCGGAATTGAGTCGTTATAACAGCCTAGACCCACTATTGACGTACTGTTTCTAGGATAACACTGTTCACCCCTCACGGGTCCTCATTGGCACGGTAGGCGCGTTTACATTTTGTTTCAGAGGCTTTCACAAAATAATCCATCTTCTATCTTCTGTGTAAGTAACTTATATGAATAGGATTTGCGGCGGAACGATTTTCCGACTTTGGGCAGGTCGTCCTCTTTACGTCATTTGCGGCGAAACGTAACGGACCTGTGAACTCGACAGTTTCGAGACGCGAGGCCAACGTTTGTGCAAAACGGTTGCGCGGCCCGCAGAAAGGTTGTGGAAATTACCGCGCAACAGTTGAGCGACACGACATGAACGGGTAAATTCAATGAACTACGAATGAACAAAGGAGGGAAAAAGAGCTGAGTTGGACAGTTCGTGAGGAATTAAAATGTGGTCAGCCTTAGCAAGGAAGGTTGAGATAAGAGGACAGGGCTCGTGGGAGGTCGAGATATGATATATGAGGTATTTTGTAAGATGATTTCATAAAAACATTGGGACTATCACCTCATGTCAAGATATGCAGCATGTCGGGTAAAGAGATGTCGAGGTATTTGTGGACTGCACAGTACGCGGCTCCTGAGCTGTGTTGGCATCTCGTGCATAGTGGACTGCCCCGTGGCCAAATGGTTGAGATTTTCCATGAAACTTTGGGGACAACACAAGCGGGAAGCCTGCTTCATTTCTATGGCTGCAAACACTGACTCACACCCAGTCGAAAGAAGAAGGGGAAGATGAACAGGAGGAGCTAAAAGATGGGACAGCGAGGAGAAAGAGAACAGGAGGAGCTAAAAGATGAGACAGCGAGGAGAAAGAGAACAGGAGGAGATGTAAGATGAGACAGCGAGGAGAAAGAGAACAGGAGGAGATGTAAGATGAGACAGCGAGGAGAAAGAGAAGAGGAGCAAACAGACAAAAAAGCCAAGCAAGAAGAAAAAGAAGAGTACAATAGCCAAAAGATGACACAAAAAATAATGTTAGAAACACTGCACAATCTTTTCAGTTTTTAATGCAACATCAGAGCATTTCTTGTAATACATTGTAGTAATAGTTCACATGGTTTGGAAAACTAGCTCATCTAATATTAATACAAATTTAAATGTATCTTTCAGAGCACAGTAGGAGACTAGCTTAATTAAATTAAAGGAACAAAATAAGTACATTGTGTAATAGACTATGTAAAAAAAAAAATCAAGGTACATATTTTTATTCTTAATCATTAGTTTTTAAACTGCCTTAAAAAGCATAATGAGCGACTCAAATGGTCAAACAAAATGGACTTATTCTGCACGTATTTTATTTTAATCTCCCATGCACTCATCAGGATCCCGTCCCATAATTCTCCAACCCCAAATACATGAATGTATTTTAAACATTATATTTCATATTGGCCTATTCGATCTTTTTGAATCAGTTCTTTTCAAGAGACTGCAACAATAAGAATAAAAGGTGGTAAGAATTCATAATAATAATAATAACAACTTCGTCTCATCATAAGTAGAGCTTTGTGAATAAGATGTTTACCAAACATAATTATTACAAACATTATTTTTATGGACAAATATCACAGGCAGCATGTTGTACAAACTAGATAACGTAAAACTAAAAAAAAAATAGAATCATTTTCCTAATAAAATAATAATTGTCCAACAGAATGAACCGTTTTCCAAAGATGAATTTCTTCATGCAATGAATTTAGTATTCCTGATTTACCTACACATTAATGCTCTATTGTCCGAATATATTATTTTAATGAAACATGAAAGTGCTGGCAAGCTGTAAGACAGTTTTTAATACTGAACCCAAATGCCCAGCTCAGTAGACTGTCCACCTAAAGCCAGAAACTTTTAAATAAAATGTAACAGTAAGATGAGTTGATACTGCAACAGTTGGAAGTTAAAAAGATGCAATATATAATATATTCCTTATTAATATTACACAGCTGTTGAGCTACACATTCTATTACAGTGTTAAGTATTTCAGCCTTAAGAAAGAAATGCATGAAATGATAATAATTATGTTCGCCGTTATAATAAATTCACACCAATACAAACTCTGACCATTCATAAAATGAAAAAAACCTACCAAAAAAATAACAAAACAAAAACTGGTGCGAGTTTGACAGGAGATCAATGGGTTTGGACATTAAATTTTGATGTGTGAATAAGTGAGTGAGTGAAGAATGAATGAATAAGTGACTGAGACAGTGAGTGAGTGAATGAATGAATGAATGATCTACCAGCTAGCTGGCTTTAGACCAAGGTGAATTCTGTACATCAGAGTATATTATTATATTATTAAAATGACCTCTGTCTGCCATTTGTGCAAGTTACTTGCATGCTTATAACACGCAGTGTTTTTCATTTAAAAAAATGCCATTTCAGTCTTAGACTTCAGTCCTGCATATGGTAGAAACAGTTTTAGGAGAATTGATCACCCAAACTCAGTGCTTTGTTCCCAGTTTTGATAATCCACTCATGTTGTACAACATAAAAACTTCACAGACTTCCGCATAGATTTCCCATTTCATTTCCAAACTGAGACATACTGTCATTTTTTTCTCATCTCCTCTTCGAGTCGATCATGTACAGATTATAATGTACCGTATTTCTTACACAAGATCTTTGGAATTAGGAAATTCTTGCTTCAACATACGTTATATGACACATATAGTAGTCTACAAGCACAGCGTTCCAACAAGGCTAGTGGAACACAAAAAGCAACTACCGGTACCGGTACTTTATGTGCACAGGCTTGCTTTTGAGTGGACGGAAGGTTAAGCTTCATATGGCTATGGAATGATCTTGTAAATAAATAAACTGTTTCATCATCAATCAAGCCATGCACACAGCACACACCTATATTCTAGTTAGGATGACATGCTGCATTTGACTAATGCCAGCAATCTTCACCTTCGAGTGTTTTAAAGCGTTTTCTTCAAATTTAAAATAGAAATCCAGTTTTCATGCATGGTTAAAGAAACAAAATTCTTCGTAAAGCAGCAAATACAATTGGCTTGATTCTGGACAGCAAAGAAGAAATTGTTTGCAATGTAGGTCTATTTGATCTAAGCCCTCTGATGTTATGTTACATCACTTAGTCTGGGTGGACTCATTGAGAGCAGCATGACTGAACATGCTTTACAACATCTGCGTTGAAGCTTGAAGTTCTTTCTTCAAATCTCATTCACAAAGCAAGCAAGTAATTTCATCATATACTTTACATAATACAAGTCTTACGCATTTCATATTTTTGTCATACTTTTATAATCATGCTTGAGAAACTTAGTCAACAACAATACATGACTTGTAGCTTCTACACCATTTGCAAATTTAGAATTTACAAACACAATTATTACAATAAAGTGTAATACATTTGAACACAGCAGGTAATAATCATCAATAATGCAATCACAACCACTACTTCACTTAGCTTCTCACATAACTATTGTCTTTCACTGTACTCTTGTTTTCATATCAATTATTACCCTTGCCCATTTCAAAGGGATTCTCTCTACTGAACATCAATGCTTTCTCGCCTTAAGATATACCTGATGCCATCGTGCACATCATCAACATATTTATGAGGATTTGACAGCTCTGGTTCATGCTCAATGTCTCTGTGGCCATGATAAACATCCTTTTCCGAAGTGGGGGAGGAATCTTTGTTGGGGTTGTGCTTGTACACCCCAGTGCCCACCAACATGCTGTGACAAGTTTCTACTGTCTGCTCATGGAGCTCTTCTGTTTCAGGGATGAGACGAGAGACTGGCAGCTCGAAGCGGTTCCCGTTTCCATCCTTATTCTTGATGTAGCGATCGTACAAGTTCGCCCCCACTATGTCGACGTTTGGATTGTCACTGAGAAGAAGCAAAACATAAGGTATAAAATAACACTTTAAGTAAGAGAGGTAGCAATTATACAACATTGTATACATTTATTAATTACAAAATCTTAGGTTGATGAACAGTAGGCCTACATTACAAACTATAATTAAATATATTACAAAGGCACCTTACATGATAGCAATTCAGAAATATTACTTCTAAACTGGAAACAAAGATCAAATGAAGAGCAGCTGAAAGTCTGAACAATATAATTAAAAATTAAAACATGGCTTTGCCGTTTCAGGGACAAAACAAAAAATACAAACAAACAGGTCAACAGGTCCATAACAGAAATCCTTGTATAAAGTTGTAGGCCTATTGTAAAGCACTTTTCTATTTACTTCTTTTATACGTAAGGCTACAAGATACTTTTGTCAAAATATCTCCAAAAATTAGCAATAGTCTACAGTCTATACAGATTCTAATAGTATCTTATTGAAAATTTTGTTCCGAAGATTTAAAAAAATTGCCACTCTTGACTAAAAAAATCCAACCCTTTTGGCCATTCTGTTTTAGGGGCAGAAGCACTGCCATTTCTTTAATTTTAGAACAAATTTATTGTACCACCTTTTACTGAAAGGCAAGAACTAAAATCATGGAATCATGAGATAAACAAGTACTAAAGTAGAACATATTCTCAACTCACCCAAAGAAGTACAAACGCTTGATGCGTTGATTATTTCCCATCTGTCTTGCAATCTTTGAAATGGTATGCTCGGCAAACCTGTATGTGATTTCACAAGGCTTGCCCACAAGATTCCTGTACACCAGATCCTTGCCTGTCAGTTTCTGTGGATAATTTACCAAAGCAAAGTGTTCACTTCGATGTTCAAGCAAAGCAGGTTTGTCGTTTGCTGTAAAGTATGTATTGTGTATACACATTGTTGTAAAGGTGTGTCAAGGAGTTAATCCACGTTAATCTACACTCATGAGTCATAATATAAATTTTTAAACAAAATGGTGAAAAACTTAAAACTTAAAATGTTCGAAAGGCATTGCATAACACACTCCACCCCTTACAAAAAACAAATTGAAACAACGTAATGTCATCCCAGATTGTAATTTCATTGTCAATAGTCATTCAAAAAATGTACATTATAAGTGCAATGGTGGCTCGGTGGCCGAATAGTTAGAGCGTTGGAATCCTAATCCAAGGGTCCAGGGTTCGAATCCGGGAGGTGACCGTGTTGTGTCCTTGGGAAAGACACTTTACACCATTTTTCGTCTCCCCACCCAGGTGTGAATTGGGTGGCATATTCTGCTGGGGAATTAATCCTACGACAGACTAGCGTCCTGTCAAGGAGATAATGTAAAAATCATCTGTTGCGCTTCACGCTGCCGAAACCGGGATAAGCTCCGGCTCTATGGGCCTCATTGGCCTTGAAGGAACTTTACTACTCCTACTATTATGACATGACTTGGTCTTTCAATATTTGGGCACACAGTTAGAGTAAAAGGCTGCTGTTTGACATAGTTTTAAAACTGAGTCAACGTGTCATTTTTGTGGCACAGCTTTTAACAATTGGCCAAATGTAATTGTTTCCCATCTCACTCACAGCACCGATGGGTCTCACACAATAGCACATTTAAATTCTTCTTTCTTTCTTCCATTTATTTTGAATTTTCAGACAAGGTATGTCAATGATTTTGTTCATAATTTACATAATAAAATTGTGAAAAACAATGCTTTACGTATACTTCGTTTCCTAAGTAAGAATGTGATGGACTGACTTACTTGACTTAATCCTTTTGGCTCCTTGTGGAACGTAGGGCCGCAATGTGATAAACTGACTTAGTGGAACGTAGGGCCTCAATGTGATGGACTTACTGAAACGTAGGGCCACAATGTGATGGACTGACTTACTGGAACGTAGGGCCTCAATGTGATGGACTTACTGGAACATAGGGCCTCAATGTGATGGACTTACTGGAACGTAGGGCCACAATGTGATGGACTTACTGGAACGTAGGGCCACAATGTGATGGACTTACTGAAACGTAGGGCCACAATTCTTGTTTCTGTGTTAAAGTCTTGTCACACTTGAAACATTCAATGAAAACCGGGTCAACGAGATTTTTGTCTTTTAAATTCGAAAATGCACTTGAATACGCCACGCTGGTGAGAACATCAAAGTAGCTGGTCTTGTAACACCTTTGAAACGGTTGATCTCAGAGAATAGAATCGCGTAACATTTGTGGAAGTCAGTGAATTACCAATTCAAAGCCTGAGCTCCTGAGTAAACATTATATGGCAACCTTTTCTTCCAACCAGTACAAAGAGGTACCATAAAGCATGCCAATTCTTCACTCTCGTATGTTATTGAAGCACCACTTTTGAGTTTTCTTGCTTTTACCATTCTCTTCCATTCATCTTCATTCCTCTTCCTCTTCCTCTTCCAACATGGTGTTCACAGACGGTAGAAGTGGCAAGGATAGATCCAAATCAAGGAGATCATAAATTGTATCTGGAGGAGTTGGTGGCAGGGGCGGGTTGTCTTGTTCAAACATCCATGTCTGAGTGCAAAGAAATGAACAAAAAAAGAAAACAAACCAATGAGCGATCGATCTGATAAGAATTACTGTGACAAAGCACCATGCAAGCAGAGCTAGGGTAAAACCACGCTAGCACCAGAACCTGAAGGGCAGACATTGTCAAGACGTTTTCCATCGAGCACACCACCAAATCTAATGCGGGAAACCAAAGGTCATATTATACAACAAACAAGGCGTGTAGCAGGAGAAAGAAGTCGTTTTTGCTGTTGATGTGCTTGTAGTTGAGGAAACGACAGAAAAGTTACTATACTCATAGATGATTCAGTGTCCACCACATCCCATCCCATCTAAACGCAGCGTCAAACACTTACTGAATTTCACCACTTATCTCCGCAGTTTTGGGGGCACAGTGAGAAGTTTTTAAGCTATTTTCGAATGAAATTGTTAGAAATCTGCAGAGGTGATTTAAGCAGGAAAAAACTAATTTTCAAAATATGTTTCAAATATTGATCGTTCAATGCTGCTTTCGACTTCCCAAGAAGTCAAGTTATCGCATTATGTTTATTTATATAATGAGTCGTGAAAAAGGGACACAACCATGTGCAGAAAATATGGGTGAAATTACCCCTCTTGTTCTCGACGGTCAGAACAGATAGAACACGATCATTACAAAACGGTGTGACCGGTGCCATCTCGAGACATTTAACCGCTGCATAGGAGGGGGCACCGTTTCTTATTACTGTCATTTTTGTCAGTGCACATTCTGGGGGGGCGGAAGATGGGTCCATTCTGACTGGCGTGTTCCAAAGCTAACATGGCTTTACCCCTACTCAGGTTACGGTTGCAGTCGAGCACCT
>JBDFRD010580715.1:2104-17261 GCA_039654405.1 Bullina lineata | reverse complement strand
GAGAGAGAGAGAGAGAGAGAGAGAGAGAGAGAGAGAGAGAGAGAGAGAGAGAGAGAGAGAGAGATAGAGAGAGAGACAGACAGACAGAGAGAATATAATAAGTCTTTGAGTCAGATAGTAAAATAGTATGATGAGGGTATGTCAACAAAAGAGTCAAGAAGAAGCGTTATCACTTCATTCCTCAGCTCCAGTTGGGTTTGCTTCTCATCTCAACAACAAACTTTATGCAGGACACAATGCAAAATATTTGCAGGCAATAGGAAGTGTCAATATCCCTTACACCACTCTAGATCTATTGTCTGTGCCAGGTCGTTTCAATGAAACCTTGGATTTAATTCAGTAGAAAATCATGTAATAGGTCAAAAACTATTTTATTGGAACAAGCACGTTGTGACTGGGTGTTTGCAGCATTCTTCTAACAAGTTTACAAAAATAACCATGGCTTCGCAGTTACAAATGAATGTCTGCTTATAAACATCAATAATACGTTGTCATTGTTTCACAATGTGGAAAGGGTACAACGGTAAACACCACTTAAAGGAAAAACCCTTCCAAAATAATAGCAACTGATTTCATGTCTAATAATTCATTGAATTATAATGTTTCTGGGTCCAATCAGATATGATACACTAAATCTGTCTAGATTTTATTACAATAAAAATCTTGATAGAATTTCAGCAAGATGATTGAAATAATTCATGTCATCTGCCTCATTTCTATTTGAACTCAGAAAATTTGGATTCAGATCAATACATGATCCAAATCACACATCTAATTGAAAACCATGGAGAAAGCATTTTGCAGTATGCTACTCACTAGATCTAGAATCTAGCCTAGCTCACTGAGATGCAGATGTCTTAGTTATTAGTAAGCGCATAACTTCACATTCACTTTGCAGGTCTAAAAAACTTAGGTTTAAGCCTAATCCAGATCCGTTCCTCATTAAGTTATCAATTTACTGATATTTCATAATGATGGTGGGGTAGATTAGTGCTTACAACATTGTAAACACTTCCCAAAACCATTCACAACATCATTGTCATTGATTGCGCCCGAACAAGAGCTGTTTTTCGATCCAGCCCTGGGTCCAAACAGACAAGTGATTTTCGATCTAAGATAATTCAAGCTCCATGAAATAGAAAATCTAGTCTTGCTTTCCTTTTATCTGTGAAAGAAAAGACTCACCATAATTGCCTAGTATTCTTCAAGCTGAATTTGGCGATGTTGTTATGAAGTCTGCCAAAAAAACAAACAAACAAGAAATACTTTCACATCATTGTCATCATCAATGAGACGTTTCCTTGACCGATTTTGATCTCCACGAAAAAGAGTTTCCCACTGGAACATGTATGGGACAGAGACATTGTGATAAATGAGCCAAATTGTTATGGCAAACTAAACTCTTCAACAAAAGCTTTTTAAATTTGGTTCCTCACATTTCAAGAGAGATTAATTTACAAATCACTTTTTTTTTGCTTTTGACTTTGTATGTACATAATATATGAATATAAATGAGTAGCTGGCTTGCCCTCACCGGACAATATGACATGAACATTGTTCTACACTGTACCAAGTCCCACGGAAAATCAGAGAATCACGGCTTTAAATATTATCACAAATTGCTAATGTTGAACTAGGTTTAAGGTGGCATTTGATTATTTCTACGACAGTTTTAGTTTTACAAACGTATTTTCAATATTAATATTATTATTCTTGTTTCTGATCTGGCTAATAAATCATTATTGACCATTTTTTTTGTTCACCGTGACAACAAAGGTCAACCGGAAGCGAACTCAGCAAAACGTAAACAAATCAACGTGTGTTTGCAATTCACCACTGTAGATCTAGTGTCTCAAAGAATGCCAACTAGATCTAGAGAATCTAACTGTCTATAGACATTAAAACAAAACAAGCCTAACGAACAAACATGGACTTGTTGTGTTGTGTTGTGTTCACATTTAGAATCTATGGCTGTCGAGATCTGGAATTTTGGGTAAAGTAAAGTTTTGTCAACATGTGTTGTTAAACTCAGATGGATAGGCCTATATCATATAGATCTTGTGTGTTTACTTCAATTTTGTTTCTAAAACTTTGATTCAAAAGATGACAAAGACGTGTACAAAATGCCAAGCAAATAAATTTACTTCAGAAACTCCAGGCTTTTGCTGTAACAGTGGCAAAGTAAATCTTATTCCCTTCCCAGCTCTGGCAACTAAGAAGATGGATGACTTATTTCTATTTCACAGACATACTCAGGATTAAGATAATTTTCTCAAATCTGTAACGGCACGGAAATGTAACACAACAGTAACAGTGCATTTCATCTCACATTTGGCTGTGATGGACTATGTGATCTTGGGTTCTGGGTTCAGGAGCAAGTGTGTCAATCGAATTGGTGGATTGTTGCCGCAACAGGAAGGCGTCATAAATTTCTTCCACATTGGATACTCTGTTGATGGTGAAATGAAGGAACTGAAAGCACAGATTGGAGTTAGAGATGGTTTGCAGCAGGACGTGTTGGCAGAAATTCAGAATGTATTGCATGAAAACGTGTGTGCAGCAGTGTGTGAATTTGTCATCCTGGACAATGATTTGAGGGATTTAAGTATCGTTACCTTTATTCTGGCTGCAGAAGTTTCAACATGGCATATGATCTACCCTGATGTTCTTCACTCAACTCTCTCAAGGTAAGAACAATAACTCACTTTCTCAATTAGTACAGTAAACCTCGGTTTTAACGAGATCGTCGGGCCCGAAATCCAGTTCTTGCTATACCCGAGGTCTCGGTGAATGCAAGGTCTCAGCCAACAAGCAAGATAATGGAGAGTAAAGTGCAGATCCCCCATGTTTGCGGTAAATTTCGGCCGTACTTTTTTTCCCTTTTTCAACTTCCTCAATTAACTTCAGTTTCGTTTCAAAAGACAAACATTTTCTTTTGCTTGATTCCATCATGAAAAGCTGAGATGTGCTGAGTAGCATTTTAGTTGTTGAAGATGATGTAGGGACAGTTGCGACTGAGACTGAGAAGAAACAGTTTGAATGAATCTTGGCCTGGCCTGGGCTATCCCTGGAGGACACTTGATCGCACCGCTTCCAAACTAATTTATTCTAGTGCATTGATTGGTCTGGTTATCCATTCAACATGTCTGTAAGCCAATCACCACACTTTGTCTCGTTCCTCACCGTTTAGCTGACCCAACGCCAACGTCGGTCACTAACTCTCCCCCCACCACCCCACACGCCTCCCCTTCTTCTCCCTGCGCCGCGTGGAATTACAATACTGAAATTATAGGCCTGTGGGGAGAAAGCGGATGAGTGAAACTGATTGTGAGAGGATGAAAAGTTTGCTTCAGGCGAGCTCGGAGGGCTGAATTCGGGTTTGGTTACCTCGTTGCGGCCGAGGTTGCTCATTTACTTGCTTGTTCTACAAGAGGTCTTTCTTTTGATGCCAATGAATAAAAAAACGGGGATTTGTACTCTCTTCGCTAAGTGCGAGGTCTCGTTGAGTCCGAGCTTGTTACATTCGAGGTTAACTGTAGTTGCAGTCAGTTTTACGTCTTTACCTTGAACTATGTTGAATAAAAATTGAATTGAGAGGCTATCAACTTGCCTTTTAATTCCCCTAATAAAAGATGAAGTGGAAATGAAGAAATGCTAAATGGAAAGAAAAGACACCATGTTCATACCTTACCTTACAATGAAGCCTAACCATCGTACTGTAGGTTCCTTCCAATTCTATTCATACTAACAGTATGATGTGCTTTGGTTTTCAAACATGGCGGACATCTTCCCCTTAAGTCAAATTAAATTTTCAAGACATTTTCCGTAAAAAAAAATTCTGAAACTAAACCATTTAATTCCTTTATTGGCCCTCAATTAAAAAAACACAAATACAAATGGGATAAAGCACACTTAAAAAGAAATATAACATAAATGGCTCTCTACATGCATCATTCACTCCAATTGCTCTCAAAATATATTGGAAAAACTAAGTTGAAAAGAAAACCCCACTGTGTACAGAGGTTGCCACTCAGTTATAGTTTATAGTGGAATTCCTGTGACTGAAGCAATTGTTTCAATATTTCAAATTTTTATTAATAAATATTATGTATAAAAATTAAGCTCCTCAGATTATGGGATATAATAAACAAATAACGTACGGTACTCATTTCTAGGAATTCAAAATAAACCTAGAGATGACAGATTCCTCTTTGGTAGTTATTGTGACTAAAAGGGTTAGGGATGGACATATTTTTACAAATCTTCCACTGGAACGTTGGATTAGATGACTGTCATCACTTACGTTTGTATGGGCTCTGCAACAGATGAGTGAGATCTTCAACTAGGCCAACACCTAATATATGCGGCAAATGCACCAAGAAGCTACTCAAGCTTTTGCAAATGACAAGATTAAATCCAGTCTGGTTGGAGCTACACGGAGATGCAGGAAAGAGATTCATTATTTTCCAGTTGTTACATCTGAGCTGTACTATACATGAATTACAATGATTTCTTTCCCCTCTCCTGTTAATTGGGATTGGATCAGATTTATTTCTTGATAGGACTTCCCAATTACTTCAATTCAAAAGATATAGATCTACTCATACTAAGGTACATAACGTAGGAAATTCCCATCTTAAAAAAATTATTATATGGAGTGCTTACATCCAAAGTAAAAGAAGAGCTTGCTGGTATGAAATCTTCCACTTCCATTTTAGACAGAGGTATAACCTACCAAGAGGAACAACAGTCCCATAACATGGAAAGCAGGCCCTCAAAAGGCACTAAAGAAAAAAACATCATTTAATGCAAAAATGATCAAATAAATGTCATTCAAACTTGTGCTTCAAATCCATACTACCACACAGGAAATGCATAGACATTCATTTCTGTGGAATCATCATACAACAGTCAACTTTAAATGTTTAATAAAAACTGAATTAAATAAATTTGTTCACATTACTCTTGTGTTGAAATAATGTCAGGTACCGGTATATAAAAAAAATGTTTTTGTTATACAACTTTACAAATGGCCAATATATATATATATATGTTTGCAACAGGATTACCACATGCGGACCAGAGTACCAGTAGGCCTATAGAAAAGTTTGATACGTTCAAAAATCTTTAAAAGCTATCATCTGCAAATATTGGTTTTGATCTAAACAGAAAGAAAAAAAAAAGTAGCACTTGAACCTACTTGATATGTGATACTAGAAATACTTTCTATGGACTAGACATTATTGTAACAAACTGCATCAAAGAAAAATCTGGAGCAATATCTTCACACAAGGCTTGATCTTTAGCAGAGTCATTTTTCAGAAACATGGTCACTCACGACATGCCTACAGATCAGCTTTTCTTTTCTAGAATCTAAGTTCTGGAACTCTTCTTTGGCGACAAATACAAAATTATCTTTGAACATTACTTCTACATTGTGATTAAATGGCTCAAACAATAATAGCAATGAACCAATGGAAACAGAACCCCGTGATTCGATTGTCAACAAGCTACACTTCAATAACCTCATGGGTCAACTCAAATGAACATGTGTGGCTTCGGTAGCCAACTGAACCAGTAAACAAACCATTCTGCTATAATACCTTACAATTTTATATTCTTAGCTTCTCCACTAAAACTAAAAGCATGAGTACGTTGTTACTTGGACTTGGATTATGATAAAATGAATATTACTACAGTATGAAATAGATTTTTGCAGTCTTTGCTGGAGCAAAAAAAAATAAAACCCCTTCTTATGAACTCAGAAAACAACACCAAATTAGTATCCTCTTAAAAGTGAATTGGTGTAAGATACAAGGTACATGGGATCAACAAGATCATGTGAGGCCAGTGAAACAATAAATTACAATTGCTTTTGCATGCCTCTCAATTTTACTGTTTGCTTGGAGAGCAACACTAATTATTGACTCTTAATACAACATCACCCAAGGGTCACCAATCAACAGCAGAACACACACGTAACTATGCATGCATTGTTTGAAATAGTAGTAGGGAACCAATCAACACTACCTGTCCATTCATTCAGGCCACTCAAAGTTTGTGCAGGTGCCCACACCTACACACAATGCAAGGATTATGAATAAAAGACTTTTTTTTTTCACATTTTGTATTCAAGCCCACTGATAATTCACCAACATGATTGTTTAGTAAAAATAAATCATACGAAAAATACACATTTTTCTCCCTCAAAAGCAAATGGGCTTTTAAAAAATTCTTCCTTCATCACCCACCATTAAACCCCAGAAATTGAAGAAGCATAGACAATAAAGAAGCCAAAGCTTCAGAGAACCACAGGAGAGTAGCAGTTCTACAAACAAGCAAAAGGCAACAGCTCACATTCTCCTGGCATCAATACCTGATCTAATCCGTCAAGTCTTATTTGATATAGGCCCTACTAATATATCACCTCCAAATTATCACAAAACAATACTTATATAGCCCCAAACACTCAGATTCTCAAATCCACAAGAGAAAGAGAATGAGTTGGAATGAATCACAGTTCAATGCTTCACTGCATACAGAGAATTTTTATGCCATAGGAAAAAAACCAAAACAATTGACATGATCATTTATGCAAATGTGAGCTTGACATCAGTAAAGTTCAGAGACGCCAGATCTGTAAATGATCCCTGACAAAACAACAACAAAAAAACAAACAAACCAGGAAAGAAAAGAAAAACGCAATCACAGACATTTTCATTCATCTAGTTTGATAAAATATGGTAAAATCAAGAACAAAATGTGGTTAAACCAGAGTATGTTACCACAGGATGGACAAAACTCTAAATGTGTAAGGCCATACTTTCAACATCATATTTAATGAAGGATTTCTCTTTTGTTTGCTATAAACAGTTTTTACTACCCTATCAGAAGTGACAGAAGACAAAACCAAAAACTAGATTTTAAAAAATCTGACATATGTATGCTCCTTTGAATGACTATATTTTCATCTTTTATTTCTCTATTCATGTTAAGTCATATATCATGAATATATAGGTATTTACCTATATCACTAAAAAAAATAATGAATGTTCTTTTGAAAAAAATGTCTCAACATGATGGTCCTGGTGTCTGCAGATATTAATGAACAATATAAAGTAATGTATGATAGAAATATCAGCTCTGTACAGCTTGAAACAAAAAAGGAAACGGCCCAGCATGTTGGGGCAGCTCAATGAACTGCCCGCTCTCAAAACTCCATAGCAGAATGAACATATCAATAAAAGCACACATTATTATGTACCCCGCAATCTCCCCCACAGAACAAATTGTTTTTCAAGACAATTTTAGAGATTGCAAAACATAGCCCCAAATTTTGCAGACACACACACACAAAAAGAAAAAGTATATTTTAAACACCATTGTGTGCATCTGTCATGAATTCCACACTTCAAGCATCTCTTGCAGTCGGCACAGATTCACTCATTTCCATCACGATGTAATAATACTTTCAAACAAGCCTCAAACTCCACTCCACAGATCACTCACAATAAATGATGGGATGGATAAACTACAGCTAGACCCACAGAGTACAACCCAATAGGAAAAAATAGAAATAAAAAAGGTCAATAAAACCCAACTGCAACTCTTTCATCAAATCACCCCAAAAAAATCAGGCATTTGTGGATTTCAATCTTCTTTCAGCCAAACCATTAGTTTATGTACCAAGGCATGATATGAATTTTGCTGATCAAACCTACTTTTATATCTTGACTATTATTTTCTTTTCACCATATTACCCAAATAATACCGACTTTTACATTTTACAACGTCACCTTCCTCTAACCTTTCTAAAGTCTAAAATCTCCCTACATTCTTTACGAAGACTCTAACAAGGGGATCTTATACAAACAGCTGTTTTCACTCCCTCAGTTGAGCAAAACTATCAGAGGCTTATTTGATATTTAAATTTAATCTATAGACGTAATTTTTTTGCACCTGACACTTGACAGAATTTTTTTCCACCAATATCTCATACCCTCCTTTGGAATTTGACTGTATCTTTGGACTCTGATCTCGTCATTCACAGTCGACAGATTATTTAAAAGTTTGGAATCAATGCCTTCCATCCACCAAAATGCACCCCTTGCACATTCAGGTAACTCTCTGTCCCAATCACCAGCATCTTTTTTCTTAGTCCACCTTCACAACGCTGTAAATCTTTGACACAAACCAGAAGCAGGAGAAGAAGCCAATAGAACCTGTATAGGAGGAAATTGTATTCAATTAATTACCAGGAGTTCATGACTACTAATAATGATCCGTCTAAAAAAAAACACCAAAAAGTCAGTTCCATACTGGGTGATATTTTTAAATATTGTTTCTATATCATCAAGCACCGATACATGGCAACAACTGAAACGTTTTTTAGTTATAAATAAAAGTTCATGAAATATGATGAATATGATACAATTTTTTACTGTTTCAAGCTGTGGAAGACACTTGAGACTGATTTTCCTAAGTGAAGGGAGTAGGGATTACTTCAGGGACTGTATTGATGCAGAAACTGTTGTGCAGAATTCTTTGCTTTCAGAAATTCATTCCTGACATGATAAGCTTTAATTTGATGAATAGCACGGACTAATTCCCAATTTACCTGTGAGCAGGAAGAAAAGAAACACGATGATGAAGGTGTATCCAAAGTAGAGGAAGGTATTGGTAAAACCTTCCATCTCCAACTTGGTGCAGAAGAAGTGGACACAGTAGACCAAGAAGTAGATGGCGGTAAAGCCACTGGTCAAGAAAGATCTCCACCACCAATGGTAGTCCTGGTTATGGAATAGCAGAGAGGAAAGTAAAGATGATATAAAATAAAAAATAGATTGAAACAAAATCACACGAAACTTGTGTTTCTTTTCATGAGGAACTCTATAGTAAAAACTATTTAAATGATATCCACACAACGTTTGCCATTTCAAAGACAAAATTACATTTTGAAATCTCATGAAACAATGCCAGCAGTTCATAATGAAAACTGTCACACGTGCAGTCCTTTTAAAAACAAAAAAGCTATACATTTAATCTATATGTGTCCTCTTCACTGCAATCACATTCTTTTATATGCTTCACGCAATCCATGTGTAGTTTTTTTTTTTTTGGCACAGCAATATATTCCTTGAGTATTTTTGTTCATACCAAGTTCTACGTAATGTTAGATGAAAAAGTTTGTTAGATTCAATTTCTAAGGACAAAATTTTTACTACTATTATTACATCAAAGTTTCATCTGAAAATAAATGATTGAGTTTCTTAAAAGACATAGATCAATATTAAAAAAAAAACAACAACAAAAAAACTTTCGGTAAATCAGCGGAGTGGCCTTGTGACATAAGATCTTGAACTTCTCAAACCCAGAATGAAGAAATCTGTGTAGTGTTCTATATTATGTTCAATAACAAAAAACTTTAGAATTACAGCTTTGTATTCAGTTTGCTGTGAGATAGTTGTTCACTAAGACAATATACTACAATTTTGAATTATCAAAGAGTGACAGTGAATACAGAAAGTAGTCCTTCCTGAAATAGTACAAAGAAAGTATTTATGAAATAGTACTTAGAATCTAATCACGTGTACTAAGAATTATACCCACTAACTTTTTTATTTTTTTACTTCACCACTACTTTCTTGCGGGCATCAATGAATTTCAAATAAGGATTAGAAGTGAAATTCACTAAAACTATGGCATTATGGATGAAGCACACACAGGTTTCAGTGATCTGTATAATTATTGCAACCACAAAAGTGAAGGATTTGTCTCAGTTACTGTTTAAGTAGACTGAAGCTCCTGAGACCAAAGCCTCTCACTATGCAAAATGTAGCATTGACTTGAAATGCGAGTAAGAACACCATTTTTGATGAAAACATGCCTTTTTGAGCGTTTTTGGTGTCCTGGGTCATATGGTGACTCAAGCCCAATCAATGAATTGAAACGCAAAATAAAAATACGGTTTCAATGTATTTGGAGTTATTTGTTTCATTATACATTTTTTGTATTGAAAAGCATACAAAGTGGTGTCTGAACAGTGTAATTGTCATCACTTTTTAAGGGTTGTGTGACAATTTGAAGCAAGATTTTGAAGTTCAGAGTAAAAATTTGGTCCAAAAAGGGCAGAAATTCATTCACAAAAGAAATCACTGCTCCTGAACTAAGAAAGATACCATAAAAAATTAAAAAGCTCCATAATGAGGAAGCCGGGCTCTTTCTTTTATGCCTAATCACAACACTCTAGGAGAAGTTTGAAACTTTCACTGAAGTGTCTTATATAATATGCAAGATAATCCCAGATCCAGGTTGGTTAAAAGCTATGAAGTGACATTCAAACTCTTACACCATTTACGAGCACCTAAGTAAAAGATATTCTATTCTTCTGTTACTGACCTCTGCACACAAGTGAAAGTAGCATAAGAGAATGGTAGCTTCACTGCAGGTGATGATCAAGATGACAAACACCAGAAAGAGGAAGCCAAACATGTAGTAAGTCTGGTGAGACCTAGAGAATACACATTGGGGTGGAGTTGGCCAAAGTAAATAAAGGGTTTCATTGTCTGGTGAGACCTAGAGAATACACATTGGGGTGGAGTGGGCCAAAGTAAATAAAGGGTTTCATTGTCTCGTGAGACCTAGAGAATACACATTGGGGTGGAGTGGGCCAAAGTAAATAAAGGGTTCATTGCTGGAAATGCATTTGTTCACACATGCTTAGATCTGAATATGCAAACAAAACTGATGTTGATGAACAAAACTCAAACAACTTTGAACATTTGAAATATTCAGAAGTGACTCGGTACTTGGAACATAAAATGAAGGATTTCAGTATTTTAGAATGAGATGCTCTAAAAATGGACTTTTAATTGTATGTATCATGAAATACATTTTGTATTTTCAGTAAACTTTGTTTCAAAAGAAGAAAAAGACACCCAGACTTGACCATGATCATCAAATAATAAAATATGCAGAATGTTCGGGAAACTGAGAAGATGCAAAAATGACAGTCAAAATGGAAAAGAACATGCGAGAGAGATGAGACGGAAAGACCAGATGCCAGCCTTCACTGACCAGATGCTATTGAGAATGAAGAAGAGCTGAGAGAGATGAGAGGAAAAGACCAGATGCTAGCCTTCACTGACCAGATGCTATTGAGAATGAAGAAGAGCTGGATGAAGATACATCCGAACGGTAGTACTCCTCCCATGATGATGCCAGGCAAGGGACGGGTGTACATAGACTGGTCAGGAATCTGCCGTGGAATCTGGTTGGTACGGACCGGATGCTCAATAGGCTGTAAAAAGACAAAACAAGACCATATTCGTCATAACGTGAAACAGGTTTCATCAAAGTTCACCACCTACACATACTAGAGACTCATTATCAAAGTGTATTTTCCTACAAGAAAAAGACCCCTTTACTGTGGTACTGTTTGTAAAACATCCTTGAATTTGGTAATGAAAGCAGATCTTTTGTGGGTCACATAGTCAGAGCTTAGATCTTGCAGATGATGATGACACCTGGCTTCAAAACCAGGAAAATAAAAAAAAAAAGTACACAAGGTTACACAATACCGTTTTTGACACTTGGTAAAGATCATGGTTACAGTTTACTTCAGTCACCACTGTGAGCTACGTGAAGAAAGAGCATCACTTATCTCTCTCCCTCACCAAATATTTAAAACAAAAAAAACAAACAACATATACACAAAGTTGTACTGTGTACGCTTCAATTAAAATCTGCCGTGAAAAAATAAATAATTCTGAATTATGAAGAAAATAATTTACAAAACAGAAGTATCACCTCATCCCCACCCACACACCCACTTTTAAGAGATAAATAAATAATGTAATTTTAAAAGTACACATAAAAAAAAAAAAGAGAATTATAATAAAGAAACAAACAGCCAACACATAAAGCAACATACGCGCTTCCTGAAGCCAAAGTAAGCCCCAATGAAGGTGAGCGGCACAGAAATTCCAAACCAGAGTGCCAGCAGAGCCACTAAGGTGGAGAAGGGGATGGCAGCAGAACTGTGCTTGGCCCACAGTACCAAGTTCAGCAAGAAGAACACGCCAAACACAATCCTACATGAAGGAAGAGACCAACATTTCAAAATATTTTATTGTTGCAAAGAGTACCATAACTGCTCTAGAATTTCTCAGGTTTTTCACAAACTACACTAGGGAGGCAATTATGTGTGGGACAATCCACACTTTATCTAAACAGTGAAACTTTTATTCAATGAGTTCTCTAAAAAACATACATGTCCACACAAGTTCTCTTACCCAGGGCAGAAGAATGAGGTGAGGATGACATTTGACTTCCACTTCTCTCCACCAAATGCTGAAATAAAGTGCAGGCAATGTTTCATCTAATTTCCAGCACCAATCAACATATATTGATTTTAAATTGATATAACACCTTTAACAAGCATATATACCCATACTCTCTACACAGTAAATTGTTGACATGTGCATCGTAATTTTAAAACCCCTCTACAAATAACAAGAAACAAGTTGCTTACTTTTGTACATGCGAGAGGACACATAGCCAGCTGGAGTTCCCAAACACACCCACAAGACCTGCAATTGGGACAAAGTTGTTCTATTGTTGGTACTAGTAATACAAATCAATAAAACACACAGCAAAAAAACTGTAAATCTGTTCATTCATGAAAATAACAAGCAGTGAAATTGAAAGTTTTGTTTGACATCACATTTTGTGAAACCTGTCATAAAAAGTTCGCCACTGCAAGCCATTTTCACTGATCTACTACCTTCGAATAAAAAAATGAAATTAAAAAATACTAAAGTTTCCTCAAGGTCTATCAGGCCAAGAGAGCCAGAGCTTTTCCTGGTTGAAGTAGTGAAATTAAAGAGCAAGAAGAAGACAAGAAATAAAACTTGACAAAATATTTGTTCACAAATTTGCCAATTTTGCTTTATCTGCACTGCTTTACTGCTTTCAAACAAAGAAAAAAAGACTAGCTCAGCAACTTAAAACTAGTCCTCAGTGATCAAGTAGCACAAACTTGTGTCAGGACACGCATAAACCCCTCCCTTTTTGAGAAAGATAGCAATTCTCACCAGAGCACAGGTCATGAGGGCTCCTCTGTTGGCAGGAGACAGGAAGCCCAGGCAAGCAAACACTGGAATTAGAAACACATGGCATATGGGCTACCCTCAGAGCAAATAAAGAATAATTTCACTGAATATCAATCATAGCTTAAGACACGAAAAATTTTTATCAACCCTGAAGAGAAAGCAATAACAAAAGACAGGGTTTATAGCTAATTTCTATCTGAAAATTCAAGGTTTTTTCCAGGTTAAGATTTTAGTTTTCAAGGCTACAAGTGAGGATCATTGTGAAATAAATTACGGCGCATGTCTGTGAACCACACATGGCCGTAAAAACCGACATAAAATCAGTTGGCCTTGTTGGGTTTTTTTTTTAAGATAGGGAGGGAAGTTTATCTTTTTATCCTCAAGGTTTTTCATGGTTACTGGCTGTTTTTTTAAGGGTGTTAAATAGTTTTCAAGAGTATTCAAGGCCATCAAAAATGAAGTTGGTTTTTCCAGGTTTTCAAGGCTCGCTATGAACCCTGAAAAGATTACTTTTTTTGTGTGAAAATGTTTAGAACTTTATTTCCAAGCCCGACGAACATGATGTTCCTTCCCTCAGATTTGGCAAATAGGTCAAATTATAACAGTTAAGTTCTTTTAAGGCCTACAGAGCCAGAGCTTATCTGGTTTCAATAGCATGAAGTGGAACAGATGTTTTTTCAATAACAGCAGGCGTGAACACTCATTGCAGAAGTCCTCCACTCTGTATGCATTATTGCAAACATACTCTTCTTCTGTTTAACAATAACAATAAACATGGATGGAAGCAACCAGGATTTAAACGTGTGGATGAAACGCCTTCACTTTCGTGTGTGTGTGTGTGGCTAGCACACTAATTCCCTATCCACAAAACAAACACTCTGTACAAAAAAAAGTCATCTGCTAACAATGTTAAAAAAAAAGCAAACAACGAACCCAGAGTGATAAGGGTCATGAAGAAGAGCTGGGTGCCATTCCCTACTAGCACTGCCAGAAACATGCCCTTCCTTGGTGGCCGGAACACATCACCATGGACAAGCTTCCAACCAAATTCTTCCTGAGCATCTTCCTGCAGAGGTATAATGAGAAGAGAGAATACAAAAAGCACTGGGAGGAAGAATGGAAGAAGAATGAAAATGTCCATCTTTTCAGCAGTCTCACGACTTCTTCCAGTAATAAGACTTTCTTTAATAATAAGTTTCTTTCTTTAAACCTACATAAAACTTGCTTCACTATTCCCAGTTTGCCAGACGTAAGCAACAGACAATTTAAAATTCTAGTGATGAGAGGTGCCATAATTTGTATCATTGAGCTAACGAGATAATACAAAAACTAAAACTTCATACTTGGCTTCTCAGATCACGTGCCTTGTCATTGTAAATGGGCACTTTAACTTAGTCTCTTTCACCTTTGCTATGCATTGAACTCTGCATTTGGGAGCTAACTGTACCAAAGCTGATAGAAATACCAAAAACAGCTAAAATTCCAATAACTTAATAAACTAGCTCTACATGAAGAAAAAACAAATTAATTAAACTAAAAAGTGGCACTGCAGTGCACTTCCTAATTCTACTCTGTTAACAAGTATAATAGGAACCAAATAGCGAACTGGTATAATCTTCAGAAATCTCTTGGGTAAAAGAAAATTCTAAATAAAGAATAAAACTGTAATACCAGATAGGTCATATAAAATGAATACAAATGGACAATAGTAGCTCAATTCATGAAGAAAACGAACACAAAAAAAACTACAGGCAAGGGTAAAGCAAAGTAGCAAACATAACCAAATGAAGCTATCCTGTAGAAATACACAAGGACAAACCGACGTTTCGACAATTTCTGTCTTCAAAGGGAACATAAAAACAGTCATATAAAAGGAGAAGAGAAGAAGGAAAAGAATAAGAATAAGATACTTAGCTTAATGCCTAGACTTGGAAGGCTAGAAGAGGAAGTAATAGGTGTCTAGAGGGACACCAAATAACGCAAAGAAAGGAGCAGAGAGTATAGTACATAAAAAGAGACGTAAAAAAAGGCTAGTGTGAAAAATA
>JBDFRD010580604.1:0-17274 GCA_039654405.1 Bullina lineata | reverse complement strand
GAAGGCTTTAGGTCGGGACCAACACCCTGATTGATGTTATCAGAGGTGTGACCTTAAACGGTAGTGACGTTAACCGAAGAGTACTGTATTTACAAAAACATTACAAGCTTAAATTATTGTGCCTTTCAAGTTCCAAACTGATATGATGTACAAGATGTTTTTCAATAACATAAAATATTTCCTCACAAAACATGGAAATGCAAAAGAAATGCATTAATACACAGTGGAAACCTCATAAATCAAAGTCCTTGGGAATGGACCAAAACTTCGAATTTAGCGAGTTCGAATTATACAAAAGGGCATAACTGAGTTCCAAGAACATCAAAATTATTGCCCAGTTATTTCCCTTCGAATTAAGAGAATTGAGTCCTTGTAGCTTCGAATTATCCGATCTAATTTAACAAAGCCAAAGAAGAGGTAAAGACCTTATGTCTTGAAAACTTCGACTTATTCGAAATTCGCTTTTCGAGGTTTCCACTGTATTTCACTGTGCATTGCTATTTCTGTAACAATAAGTAAATGTGTAAAAGAAAGCTATGTCTTGAAAACTTCGAATTATTCGAAATTCGCTTTTCGAGGTTTCCACTGTATTTCACTGTGCATTGCTATCTCTGTAACAATAAGTAAATGTGTAAAAGAAAGCTCTTTCACAAACTTAAAATGCACAAACAATGCATCTTATAACACCTTACTTTGGGCATGCTGATTCTGTCTTTTTCTGACGTGGATTCAATCAGAATTTTTTCGGAAATGGACACTTGTTCCATAGATACTTCAGAAGAAAGATGTGACCTCCTACGACCTGAAAGTCTTCGAGATGTCTGGTGTTCATTGCCATTCTCTACAAGTTCTTGCATCACAGCAGGATTTCCTTCATAGAAAAAGAGAGCAATTGTATTCACAATTATTGGATCAATTTTTTCTGAAATTAGTATGCCTTACTCTTTCCTATACAGTGAAAATAAATGCATCTCTGAAAATGATAATCTCAGAGTATGCTTGCTGTTTCAATAATCCCTTTATCAAATCAACCAAAAAACAAAACAAAACAAAAATAAATTATCTTCTACAAATGAGTGAGCAAAGAAAAACAGAAATAAACACAGGCCCATGCAAAAGGCATGAAAAAAAAAAAATTAGAAGTTTCACTAAATTTGAATTGTGAAAACTGCATTCCTGAACAAAAAGTACAAAAAATGCAGGAAAAACAAACATATTTCCGTCATGTTGCTTCCTTAAATTCTCTTTAAAATGGCATGAACAAAGCAAAATAAATAGCTAACCTCTGCATAGTTTTATGTGCCTTTGTAGCTGAGCACTGTTTCTAAACTGTTCACTGCACATAACACATTGGAAATCCCCTGCTTGAATGTGAGAAGTCATGTGACGGCGCAAGGATCCAGCTGTTGTAAAGGCCACAGTGCAAATAGAGCAGGTGTGATCCTTGACAACTGTGTGTGTTCTCAAATGAGTTTTTAGTACAGCAGGAGAGACGAAGGACTTGAAACACTGTGGGCACTGAGAGGATTTTAGGCCCGAATGTGTGCGCATGTGTTGATTCAAGTGACTCGATCGCTTAAACAGCTTGTTGCACAGTTGGCAGCGGAAGCCACGACGACTGACACTCGATGGGCCTGTAGAAATGACTCTGTAGTTTTGAGGAGGGGGCTCCTCAATTACATCATCCTCCATGTTTCCATCTTCCTCTCCCTCTCCTTCTTCTTCATCTTGAATTTGAATTGTTGTCACAGCATTATTTCTGCAGAAATCAAAAGGAGAAATAAATTATACAATTCCACTTTTATTCAGATTTTACAATTTTTCACTAGCGGATTAATTAATGGTCACAAAAATAGCAAAGCAAATTAGTCGTTTTATTTCTTTTACTTTGTCCAAATTTAGATATATACAATAAATTAAACCTTTCAATGATGCTCTAAAAGCCTATTTGTATCATAAACACTAAAGAATTACTTACATATTGGCCACAGGCTGCTGAATGTACTCGTTTGTCAAATTGTTGGCGTCAAGGTGTGAAGATAAAATCTGAGGCTGCATAAGATGAGAAGAGAGATAAAAAAGACAATTTAACGAAGAGAACAGTAGTATTTTTATATAAGTAGTATCAATGGAATTCATGAAAGCAAAAAAAAAATCAAATGATCAGTTTTATATACTATAAAATAATAAACTTTGATTTACAATTTACATAATCTGATAATTCAATAATTGTTTTGCTTAAAATCAAAAGAATATTAAATAACATATGATTTTCTTATAAGAATGCAAATAACACTAGCTGTAAAGTAAAAATCTTTTAAAACTTATAAGGACCAAAGAACCAGGGTTTACCTATGTATGTATAAATAGCTAAGCTCAAAGCAGGACAGATTATACTTGATGAATTCCTAGTGAGGATGTTACTCTGTGTAAATAAAAGTTTTTTTTCTTCTCCTTGAATCGTAATTACCTGATATGTGAATTTTGCAGTTGTTTGTCCTGATAGAGGCTGAGCCATTGAGGAAGACGTTTGAGTATTCAGCTGACCGTCTAAACGTACAGTAATCTAAAACAGAAGGCATAACAGTTGCAGCTATAAAGAAATTATCTTGTTATTCATAACTTTAAAAAAATGTTTTTATAGCAACAACTTATAAAAAGGAGCCCAAGGACTTTGATTATAAGCAAGGTAATTGCAAATATTATTCTGAAAGATAACTGTAAACATCCAGATATCACTCTATATTGATCATCATTTTGTATTTTTCAAAATTATTTTGCATTATACCTTATTCTTGTATATCTAAAATGCGTTATCTACTACTGTTTAAGTTAGAGGGACACCAAAGTATAACATGACAGCAGTTATCACAAAACTTTTGCTGGGTCCATGAAATGATCAAGGCATTGATTAACAGTGGCTTCCCATTCCATTTGTAAAAATGTCAACCCTTTGATCGAAGTTTGTTAAACAGTGCATCAATTCATATTTATTATCTGTGTTGCAATAACTCACCCTCTCTGGTACTTTGGACTGATCATCTTGAACTGTAACTTGGCCCTGATTGCTCAGTGCATTCATGCTTTGATCCATCTCTTGTCCAGAGACCTGCTGCCCTCCTTGTGTTGTCAGCTGCTGCATGAAGGGCTGCTGGCTTATCAAAGTGAAGTTGTGCCCAAACATCTAAAGTATGGGTAGATGACAAAAGAGGATATTCTATAACCAAATATCATCCACACTTATGATAGATCCATATTAAAGCATGTGTGAACATTTATATGCAGAACTTTTGTACATGTGTTATAAGTGTAGTAGTAGAATGTCATGTTATAAGGTAAAGACCAAACTCATGTAAAAACTGCTGTACGTTTCCTTCACTTTCTTTCTCAATCTTTTCTTACATGTCCATGGGGGTCCTTTGCTTCTATAAATAACAATATAATAAGACAATTCAGCAAGCTGCACAGAAATAAATTCCATGATTTACATCTTTTTTTTTCAACTAGCCAGTATAATATGACAGCAGTATCATTGAGCACAGACACTGACAATGACAAATTTACTTTATAAGTCTGGGGACATAGCAGTCAAATGGATTAATATTCTCGACACCTATGACTAAAATTTCAAAAAAATTACCCCTTGATCAAAAGCTTGTTGAAGGCCTGTGTCTAAATTGAGGCTCTCAGCTGTCACAGCTCCGACTTGAAGATCTGACTGATTCATCTCAACCTGACATGCATGTGATCAGTTATTCATTTATGTTTATTCATGATAACAGTCACTACAGTATTATGACAAGACTTAACTTCATACAAAAAAAACCTACTATTAATAAAAATCATTAATCCAATTTGTATAATATATACTTTATTAGTTAACATTAACAATTCAATCTGTTTTCGTTGCGCCATATTTTGTTGTAATTGGAACGCACATCAAAATTACTTTCTTCCCTCCTGAAGAAAATATTTTGTTGTAATTGGAACACACATCAAAATTACTTTCTTCCCTCCTGAAGAAAATATTTTCCACCCAAACAACAACAAAAAAGTAACAAAAATGATTTTAAATGAAGTATAAAAAAAATATATACATAAGTGTGTGCCATCATAAGACTATTCCAGACATTATAACAATGAGAAAAGACCTTATTTCAGGAAGGCTTTACCTGTAAGTCAGGCTGAGTGACGGTTGTGGTATGCCCGATGTCCTGTTCCTGAAGGACATCCAAATCAGCTAATGACTGAGGGCCAGTAAGTCCCTCCACCTCAACAATCTCTTGGTCATCATCAGCTCCTCTTCCTCCATCTCCAGTAGCCCCTGCTTCTGGCTCTTTCACCGTCTGATAGTGCTGCATGGCAAGCTCATGTCTAAGAAGTATTAAAGTGGAAAAGTTCTATCTCATATAATAGTTTGAAAATACATATTATTAATGCATACTTCAGTTGAATGGCCAAAACGCAATGTGATTTCTTCAAAAAGCAATGCCAGTGATATTATGATCACCTTTTTTACACTTTTAGCATACTGACACCAATTTGTCTGAAAAATCTTCACAATGTAAGGTTTCGTTTATTGGACAAAAGAATATTATGGGCAAAGTAGAATTTAATTTTGAATATAATTTTTTTTTTTCCACTTTGGCTTTCAATCTAAAAATCTCTTTTAAAAAAAAAACGCTCCAATATTCATTATCTCCATTAAAAACAAAGTAAATAATCAGCTGTCACTGTGTCAATAATTGTTAAAGCACAACCTTCTCTTAATTTCTTAAGTACTAAAACAGTATTATTCAATATCAAAAATTTTATTTTTGTACTATTTTTATTCTCTTTGCCATTTTGAAGGTTTAGATTGTCAACAATCCCTTTCTTAGTTTTGTGCTGTTCTTGTTCAAATTCATTCAAACTGTATTCGTCTTTGCCTCTCCTTTCTTTCATGTGACTAATTATACATGTCATAATAATATTATCTCCTCTGTCACCTCCTCCCTCTCTAAGCCCTAACCAGGTAGAAAGGCCAGTGTTTTACACTGACAAAAAATAAACAAACAAACCTGTGGGTTTTCATATGTTTTTTGCAATTCACAGAAGTCTTAAAAGTCTTTTGACAATAAGGGCACATGAAAGGCCTAACTTCACTGTGGGTCGACATATGCCTCTTCAAGCTGCCTCCTGTCGTGAACATGGCATCACACACTAGACACCGATGTGATTTTTCCCCTGAATGTGTTCGAGCATGGGCCTTCAAGACACCACTTGACACAAAAGAGCGTAGACAGAGGTTGCATCTGAATGGTTTTTCCCCTAGTATGAAAAAAGCGAGGAATATACATTTCTTAGAATTAAACATTAAAACAAAAAAGTTAGGGTTTGTTGAGAAAGAATACATTGTTCAAAGCGTAATTAACTAATTCAGTGCTGTGCTTACAGAATGTGCAAAACAAAACAAAGCCAGAAAATGTGGAAAAAGTATCTTTGATGCTCAACTAGGTTCTTGAGCTATCTTTTTAATATGAAATAAAGTAAAACTGATTAATAATCAAAGCCCCTCATTCTACTAGAAACTTATAAGATGTATTCCATCTTTATGATCACAGACTGTGTGAATGGACCTCAAAGTAGATAGCGGTTCTCTTCAATTTTGCTATTTTGATCTCTCATATTGTCCCCTTCTCACTTTCCCACAAACAAGCCAATTATAAACAATTGAGGTTTTGTGTGTCCTACTGGAACAACTTCAGCAGCAGTGCCAGAAAGACTGCAATACTTATAGTTTTATTTAACAAATATATTTCACCACTCGCAAACAAGAATAAATGAAGTATCTACATTTACTTTACACATTTTAGGAGTAAAAAGTGTTAAGTTATGAAACATTACCTGTATGAGACCTGACATGCTGCTTGAGGTGACTTGATTTCTTAAAGCCCCTCCTACAATGCTGACATCGAAATGGTCTGTCAGGATTACCAGACTCCGTCAAGTAAGAGGAAAACATGGAGTTGCGTGGTTGTTGCTGAATAAGTCCTGGACAGTCATGAATCAAAACATTAGAAAACACACATCACTTCTTTCTCTCTGTTCAAATTTGTTAACACTTAAACAGCGTTGTAAAGAGTACCTTCTACTTAAAAAACAAGGCTTTATTTAATCATTTAAATGTTTCTGTTTAAAATGTTTTTTCACATTGGTGCAATAATGCATATATCAGAAATAATTCTATTCGACAAAATAAATTCACTGTCTGAATCTTTTCGTCAGTGCCATTGCAGTATACCAGTATTCCATATTCCGAAGCTATGAGAAAGCTGCCTAATCATGATACAACAAATCTACACTTCAACATGCATACTTAACACAAAATATTAAAAACATTTGTTACTCCCAAAAACTTTCCATTATACATCAAATAAAGAAATCAATTTGAAAAGAATCTAAAAAAAAACCCGGGGGGAAATCAATTCTTACCTCCATCCGTTATGAGAATAGGTTCCTGCAAAGGTATGTCTGGAAGCATTCCATCATTCCGAGATGGTCGTTTCAACATGCGTCTTGGCCTTGGAGCACTGTCAGAATCCTTGAAGTGTGACTGTATATGTGATTTGCAGTGTGCTGATGTGCGGAATTTTTTGTCACACTGTGAACATTCAAAAGGCTTGGCCCCTAAAACAAAGAAAGAAAAAAAAAAGCAAGAGATAAAATCAATATGAACATAAGTTGATTTATAATTTATATAATTAATTAAACTGATCACAGTCCCTCAGTAGTACAAATTCATTAAAATAAAGGTTTACACTTCTTTAAAAGAACATGTTCTATACAGAGCATGAAACAAAAGACACAGTATTCTCCACACAAATTAACACTTGTACTCACCTGTATGTAAACGAAGATGAACTTTCAAGCTGCCCTGAGTGGAAAACATCTTGTTGCAAACCTCACAGCGAAAATCCTTCACACCAGTGTGTGTCTTAATGTGAGCTGTTAAGGTGCTCTTGACAGCAAAAGCCCTAAAGCACTGAGTGCACTTGTAAGGTTTCTCATGTGTGTGAATGCGGATGTGTCTGACTAAATCACTTGGTTTTTTAAACTCTTTAGTGCAGTAAGTGCACTGATGCCACCGGATGCCATTAACCTGAAATGAATTAAGTACAATATAAACCTTCAGCAGCCCTATGCTCCACAAGGAGCCAAGAGGACAAACTCATTAACTCAATAAACCTTCAAGTAATACAACCCATCACAAGGGCACATTTTGTACTAATAAAAGAGACACGAAGGAAATAAGAGGAAAGATACTGTTACGTATAGTCTTTCCTAAGCGACAAGTTGATTTAGTTAGACCATATCACAACTGAAGTTATTCTGGCTTACACTGAAAAGGTAAGAGAATTACAATGTCAAGAAAATAACATGTTCCCTTTGACTCGGTTACACATGACCTAGACCACAGATGTTTACCACCTCAACACTGGTGCCAATAGGGCTCCTTACTATACCAACCTTCAAGGAAGACAAGTATATTTAAAGTTAATATGTTTATGTAAAACATTCACTCTATCAAAACTCTGCTATGATGTAACAGAACAACCACATTCTATAAACTTAACCTTCTTAGTGCGAAGAGCGACGTACAGTACATGGCTTTCCTGATAGAGTGCTTATCACTTCCAAAATTTTTATGTCAGCACTAAGATGGTTAAGAAATATATTCTTGATTTTACAATTTAAATTAGTTAATAGTAATTTATCTTGATACTGCACATGGTTGATTTCCCTTTTCTTTTCATCAGGTGTTTACACTTAGTCTTTCATTATAGCTTCATCACAAACTTTAAGGAAAGAGGAATATATGTATTTTAACATAATAATCTTTCCACTATATCAGATTCGTGGCATGAATCTTACAACAACTATCAATTGAAATAAATTACCTTTCTGATATAATGTCGTTTTAACAGGCCTGTAGCAGAATCATGTACCGCCATGGTTCCTATGCGAGACACATTGCTAGTGGTATTAGTCACTCTCGTATTGGTGGTAGGTCCAGAGGATGCAGTAGCATTTGATTCCTTCCCTTCACCTTCTTGGTCATCAACCGTACTTGGGAGACCACTGTTCTCTAGCGCCTGTTGTAAAATGTCTGAAGCTCCCTGTGTTGGAAATATGCCGTTTTTAAGAATGATGCTCTGACCACTTCAATCATCAGTGTGATATAAATTCATAAATCTAACAAGAAATATAACATGGATACAGATTAACAGCGAGCAGCACAATTTAAATGCAAAAACTTGACAAAGAATGCAACTTTAGAAAGGATGACAATAAATGTCTCTCAACAGTATAATGGAGAGAAATTGCTTGTCGTGAGAATGAAACACAACAAAATAAAATAAAACTTTTCTTTCACTTTTATTTTGCCAGTCCATAATAATTTAACAAATTATTCTTAAATTTTGCTTTGTTTTTAATGTGATTGAAGTTGACATTAAACACAGGAAATGCTATCAAACTTTCCATTTTCATTTGTATAAAGCTCATTCTAATAGGAATAGGAGAGAGAAACTTTTTTTTATTTGATTTTTGCTAATGACTCACTTGATCTAGAGATCCCTGAATGACCTGACTATCCACCAAAGCAGAGGCAGATAGATCAGCATTACCGCTAACCTGATCCAGACCCAGCATGTCATGGATCATGTTGGAGTCCCCTAGATCTGTCAACTGCTGAAGTGAAGGCTGGAGAGGGACCTTGATGTCTTGCACAGTTGTCTGAGATGTTTCCTGAGATAAAAACAAGTCATCTTTACAAAAAAAAGGAAACTGGGTAGTTCATCAAATTCAGAAATAAAATATTTTATGTGTTTCTTGTTCTTAAAGACAGCATGATCAATCTGAAACACAATTGCATACAAGCTATTAACCGGTAGCAACAGAAATTACCATGACCATCCATTCTTTGCAAAAATATTCATGTTACATGTTTTTACTTCATTGTCTTTTCTCAAAAATGCCTCTGACTTAAGTATTTTTTTAGTATGTTACATTCAGACTTAATCAAAAACTCATATACAGTTAATGTTTCACTCTTTAAGGAAATGTGCTGGATTAAAAAACTCTCTTATGCTTATTCTATTGCTTACCTCTGGCTCTGCGTGAGCTCTACTGATGTGCGCATTGAGAGAACCCAACCTCCTGAACATGCAGCTGCACTCATCACATTCATACACTATTCCTCCATTGTCTTCTTTGTTCAGGGAGTGTACTCGCTGGAATATATGATTGACATATTTAATATGTGTCTGATGTTTCAGGATTCAAAGTCAGTGAATTTAATGTCTGAACATGAGAATAAGACTTTATTTTTATATTCAAAATGCAGCAATAAAAATATTCTGAATTAAAAAAAAAAAAAGATTTTGAATGGAACTTTTTTCATTTTCGGTTTTGGAGCATTGAGCAAATAATATTTTCATGGTTTTTCAAGAGGCACAGACCTAGTAAGATGTCAAAGAGTTAAGAAATGTCAAAACACAAGAAAACATCAAACCTTGATATGAGATCTGAGATTTCCTTTCTGGGCAAAAGACATAGGACAGAAGTCACATGAATGAGGCTTATCTCCGGTGTGTTTTGCCATGTGCATTTGCAGAGCTCCTTTCTGATTGAAGGACTTTTCACATACATCACAAACATAAGGTCGTTCACCTGTAGTAAAAGTTGAAAGTTAAAAATTGACAAGTTATAGCCTGTTCTAGTACCAAAAATTTAATAGAAATGGATAGTGAAAAAACTGTCTTCACAGTAAAAAAAAAAAAAAAAATTCATATTCTGAGCAAAATCATTTAGTCACATAAAAGAGGAAACATAGCCATGTAACAAAGAAATATTCAAAATAATATTTTTTAACTTAATTTCTTCTCATTATTATGAATTCAGAGATCTCCCTTGAGAAATTTATTATTACTGAAGGGTTTCTATCTCAGACAAGAGAGACACGCTACTTATATCAGGTTACCTTATAAAAATGTGTACACTAAAATGTTCAATAAGCATAATATTTACTTCACTATGAGATCTAAAATAGTTTTTTTTTAAAAAAAGAGTAATGAAAACTTTTTGACATTGTCTCTGTTTACCACGTTTAATTTATACCTGTGTGAATTCTTTCATGTCTCTGAAGTTGACTGGGTTTCTGAAAGGTCTTGTTGCAATGCTTGCATTTGTGTGAGTACCCAGTGCGATCGATGTTGCGTTTGTAGGTTTTGTGTTGAAGAGATGCCCTTAAAACAAAAATATAGAAAGAAAACATTAAGTTAAAAAGAGATTGCACAGTAAACAAATTCTATTACTCATATGTCACACTCACAAGAGATCACAGTTTTTACACAGAGAATAAAATAACATATTTGTCACTATTTGAAACCAAATTTTTAGGAAGCATATTTAGAAGGTCACGAAACAATTTTTCGACTCCAATAATTTTTCTTCACATATTACTCTTTCATAGTATTCTACACATGATAGAGAAGCAGAAACATCCAACATATTTCTTATCCCCAAACTAACTTGACTCGATAATGCTGCTTTGTGTGTTCTCTCAATTTGGCCAGCTTGGTGAACTCCTGGTTGCACTGTCTACAGCTATATGTCCTTGCACCCTCTTGTTCTTGGCGGTGCTCTTGCATGTGTCTATCCAGTTGGTGCTGGAACCATATGAATTGACATTAATCATTAATGGTTTGAGTGTAAGGGTTTATTTCAAATGAGTTAGTCTGCCTCCTTTACAAAAATTATTAATGCAAATAGACCTTTCACCTTCTTCCTTCTTTTACTATAAATCGAAAATACATCGTGGGTACCTCAATAATACTGAGTCAAAACAAAAATAAATCTCAGACAAAGTACGGAAAAGTAAGTAAATTTGACAACATTCCAACACGAAGCCTTTCATAAAAATATTTCACTCCTTTTCAAGTAAAATACTTACACACTAAAAAATAAATTCATGAGAGAAACACATAAAAATATGACATGGAGGCACGACAAGAGGTACACATAGAAATAAAATTCATAGGCACAGACAAATAAAGAATTAAGACAACAACCTACCTGCACACTGAATTCATCTCCACATTCAGGGCACATGAGACTTTCCTCTTTTTCATGCATCATAATGTGAGCCTTCAGGCTGGCCACTCGTGAGAATTTTTTCCCACATTCTGGGCATGTTGGCTCTCGGTCAGGCCCAACATGGGTTGCCAAATGAAGTAAAAGGTTGTCTTCAATGTTGTAAGACACCGTGCACTGGTTACACCTGTAAATAGACAATGGGTATCAATTTATCACAAAATAATATAATTACATATTTACGTTTTATATGAAAATTTTTTTTAAGTCTCTTTTACAAGATACTTTTTTCCAAAAATGTGTTTCTGCCATTGGGCTTTTATTTCACTTTATTTTTTTTAATTTGAGGGATTATATACTATAAAATTATATCCCTCTTTATTTGGTGAAATAGTAAGGGAAAATATTTATATTTTTTCTTAAAATTTTACCTGAATGGTTTGTCTTCATCATGTGACTTGAGATGGCGCTGTAACTGATTCCACTTATTGAAGACTTTGTCACAAAGGGTGCAGTTGAAAGGACCCTTTTTATGTTGATTGTGAAAGGAAAAGAAATTTGTATTACTTTTTTTTTAACTTTATTCAGGAGCAATGTAAATATGGCTTACACACAAAATATTGAAAATAATATATCCCTTTACAAATCACATTAAATGCAATCCATATATTATATCAATGTACTTCAACACAAACAAACAAACTCATTTCTTATCCATATTCTGTATGATGATAAATAGATCTATATCTACAAAATCAATCGCCCTCATATATTGGTACTGGCTCACTATAAAGATAACCTAAAACTCGTTAAATCAAAAGAGTGAAAAAAAAACTTGTTTTTATAATTCCATTTCCTCTCAAAACCAGTTTGGAATAAAGTATAAATCGGTAATGCTCTAATCATACCTTTCCGATGGGAGGTTTCACATCCAATGTCTCCAATACAGCCTGCTGAGCACCAGTAATCTGGTCCATTTGTTGTTGATCCAGAACCACTTGATGGCACTATGGAGCAATGAAATATGATAATAACAAAATTAGAGTTGTTTCTGTATTTCTTTCATATTCATATATTGAGCAAGTAAGGTGGAAAAACAGTAGCATTTTTCTATTCAACCATATGTTATGAGTAACAAATTTCTGTCTGTAGACTGCTAGCACATTTCTTTTGTTTCTTAGTTTTCTCTGATTTAAACCAGCTACAACAATATTTTCTTTACTTATTGAGTTGTTTTATTTTTTTCCAAGCCAACGAGTTACAGGACTTGCTTTTTTAAACAGAAATGGTGCACACACATACCCCTCTCCCACCACTCTCAAGCATGCACACATGCGTGCACACACACCAACAATCCCCCTCCTCACACATGCATGCTTGCACATACAAAAGGCACAAATAATGCATTAGAAACCAGTGTCCTTACTTGTTGAAGATCAATTGTGCCTTCAGGCAAGGACTGATGAACTTCAATAGCTGTGGTATCAAAAAGTTGGCTGGCATCCAGAACTGAAGAGTCGATAAAGGCCACAGTGGTTCCATCAGGAAGAGTTTGCATGCCATGAAGACCCTGAATTGACTGTAGCCCTGGATCTATGTTGGCCACTTGTGTAATGTATTGAGAGTAGTCTGAAAGTAGTGAAAGTACAACAGTGACAGACACAAGATGAAAAAAAAGCCTAAAAGAATGTATAAGATATTACACCAGAAAGCTTTCTGTCTCCATTAAATGTGATAACTGACTGTATTTCAGTCAAATTGGTCAAGTAATGTAAACAATGAATTGCCATCAATAAAGTATTAGTACAGCAAGTAGTCAGTACGTAAATTTCTTTAAAGTTAAAGGTCTAAAGCCTTTCGAGTTGGAGCTCCAGCTGATGCATCAGCTTTTGCTTTCGCTTGGCACAGCTTGTCAAGGATTCACTCCCGTACAAGAGGGTGTTGACCATGCAGGTGTTGTACATTACCACTCCTTGCTTGGAATGGTCACCTTGGGGTTCTCCCAGACGCGATTGGTCAGTTGTCCTTGGGTTGTTGAGGCCTTGCCGATGTGTATGCCGCTGAAGGAGAGTAAACTGGTGTACCACTAAAAGATGGTAGTTTTCGATTTGTGGTGATGACAGGTGGTGTATCCACATCATGGCCCAGCATGTTGGTCTTCTTCAGACTGATGGTTAGTCCAAAGTCTATGCAGGCCTAGGGATAATCTGTAAATCATGCAGCTTGGAGAATCTTCTCACTTGATGAGTTGTCTTCAGTAAAGGCAGCATGCTTTGCTTCAATACAGAAGTCAACTCCACAGACTTGGCATTGAATCAATCACAATTCTTGGAAGTTTTTCTCCCACAGGTATCAAGAGCTGATTTCTGAATTGCCTCACATAGGTAGTTCCATGACTCAGAAACAGTGTTGCATGGGTAGGTTGCAGACAGAGCATCTTCAAGAGACTTTGTGAAGTCCTTTGGATGTTGCGTCTTGGTTAAATGTCAATGCATGGCTTCCGTTATTCTTTGGAGCAATGAATTTTCTTTAGAAGCAGATGATCTTGCAAATGATCTGAGTCGCAGTCAGCCCTGTGGAATGAGCGGGTGAGCAGCACATGTTGGTGAGGCTTGCGCATCTGACAATGATCATGTCAAGCTGGATCCAGTAATTGGATTGAGGGTGACGCCATGGCACAGTCGTTTTGTGGTTTCGTCTTGAAATAGTCTCACAGAGGACGTGATAAAAACAAAGCCCCAACAGGCACTGCATGTTCTCTTTGACCTTGCCAACTCCAAAAGAATCCAAGCAGGAAGGCTAAAAGTCATGGTCTCCACCTGCTCTGGCGTTGAAGTCACGAAGGAAGACAATGACTTTGCTGCTGTGAATGTTCTTAATGGATGGGTTAGAACTTGTCTTATTAGTCTTAAATTGCTTCCTACTTCGTGCTCTATGCAGTCCTCAACACTCTTTTCTCACCAGAAGAAGCTGTAGTCTTTCACCTTCAATGATCCCGATTCAGCTAGCCATGTTTCTTGAAGAGCCGTCATGCTTACCTTCAGTTTCAGTAGCTGTGTTTCATATGTCACTGATGTTTTAGACAAGTCCATTTGTCACGGTGTGGATGTTCTAACTCTCATTTTAAGAGCTGGACTCTTCTTCTTCTTGTAGTTGTTTGTTCTAAGTGTTTTCTAGCCTGGTGCAGAAGTTGAGGTTTGCTTACTTACTTTCTTATGCCCATCGCTCCTCGATTTACTCCTGAAACCTTTACCTTTACCCAGAAGGGTAATCTCAGGGGACAGCACCTCCAACATATTCTGACATCGCAGTATTGCTGAGATGAAAGGAAAGATGGTTGGTGCTCACTCGTTTCGACTCAACGATACTGCGGTGACATTTGAATAGGCCTACGTCGGCGGTGCTGTCCCCTGAGGTTTTTGACAGTTGTCCTTCTCGGGGCAGGTAGCACCCGGTTACATAGTTAATTGTGACAGGTATCACCTGATCGGACTACAAGTAAGTATACAAATGTAACAGATCTGCATCATCACAGTGAAGAATAGGGAAAAGGGAAGCATAGTGTAAAAGAGTAAGAAGATATAATGGGGTTGAGGCGTGGAGGAGATTGCAAACAGAAACAGATCTACAAAGGGCGTAAGCTGTTCTTTTTTGTTTGAGGGACTAGTGATTGGAGAATAAATGAATACGGAGCCAAAATATGAATTAGAATATAAAATTTAAAATCTAAGATCTAAACCCAACATTTTTTTTTCTTTTTGGCATCTTGTTCAAAATGTTCAGAACAGGAGAGGAGCATGGGCATGGGATCAAAGCATGACAAGGGACGCTTCCCTGACTGCTCTATACAAAGGACCGAGGGCCAACACAAGAGTGAAAACGCAAAGACGCCAACTGGAGAATTGTAAATGATCTGTTTTAACGCATGCTTAAACCGGAGATTATAGGAACACCGAATCGGCGTCAGAAATATTAGATCTATGTGCTTCGGATAAGGAGTAGGAATACCGAATTGGTGAGTATTATTGCGCACAAAGAAACCTTTCTGAGAGCTCAGGACATGGGACTATGTCACGACAGATGAATCGAGTCCATGTTCATTCTCTTAAGACTACCATATTTCAACTAAATTTTATGTCGTTGTAAATATTGCATATCTCTCTACATACCCATGACATTATTTTCGACATGAATCTGTTGGAAAGTTTGGCCGTCAAGGGACATTTTCCCGATCTAAAATACAATCAAAGATGGCGGATTTTCATTTGCGCATCTTCAGAATGAGGCTCATTCATAGTAACCCCGGATGACCTCAACGTGATTGGCCAATGTGAAAACGAAAGTGGAGTTCCTCGCACGTGTTCATGTTTACATTTTACAAGGACATAATGTAGTCTACTCGTTGTGAACAAAGTCAATTGTTTAGTTTGCTTCCTTCACCCTTTTTAATATAAAGATTGTCCAGAATTAAAGATACTTGCTCAGTTTACTCAATATCATTTTCAGAATACAAGGATTAGTTGTCAAGTCTGACCTTCATTTTTAATCTGACCTATATTTGCCAACCGTTACTCCTCCCACTTCCAAATTATCTACCATAATAAACTTGCCCAGTGGCAATAAAATGTACTTGATCATTACCCTCTATTGTGTCATTATTGTTTTCGTTTTATTGCTCTTTTTAACCTAAAGGTTTAGATCTACACCAACAACTATAAGAGAGGGTGAAATGGTTTAGACGACTAACCTAGCCATAATATGTTAATGTAATGTCGCGTGTATAATGTGTTGTGTCTTTGAGGCTTCTGGTGGCTTCTGTTGCCTTGCGTGTCTCTTGCGTTGCATGCACTAGGCTCTGTATGATACTGAATTCATGGGGGGGGGGGAGTTACTGGTTTTGCATCTGATTGTGATACAAGTGCAGATTACTTGTCTGTTTTTTTTATTCCTTTCCTAACAGCTGGACGTACGTGCATGTTCAGTGTAGTAGACATTTCCCGTCACCGTTTATTTATTTGTTATTTATTTATTTGAAAGTCTTCTGGTGATGTTACACGGAAACACCTTTCTAAGTACGCCTTATACTTCTGATAGATAGGCGTATTTTCTATATGTAAGAACCGGTGGGTAAGCATCATGCTCAAGATATTATTTATTGTTTTTGCTATACCAACAACAGTTTAGAGACTGTTTCTACTCTCCCATCTCTGCTTTTATATGTGATCTAGTATCGTTTGCTCTGCTTCACACTGTTGAAACCATTATAAGATTTGAGTGCCTGGCCTTTTTGGGCCTTGAAATGTTTATATATATATATATATAACCCTAAGTCGGTGTCACACCAAAGATGCTAGAACAATTTTCCTTGTATATTTGGTCACAAAAACGCATAACTTTGTCGCACGTGATTATGCGCTTAATTTTGTCGCACGTGATTAGGCGCATTACTCCCAATGACCGTGCGCCTCTTTGGTCTCATACTCTGGCCGACACAGACTTTAAACACGCCGTTGATTTAGGCCATACCACTACTCTTCTTTAACGGGTCTGCGCCGCAGTTCACTTATTATAACTTACACCTAAAACAACCCTGAGATAACTTGGTTTTCATCGCATCGGTTAACTATATTGTATTGGATTAGCCGGATCTAATTTTGTTGATTTCCATCACGTGTCTACTTTCTCCGTAAGCTTCAGGAAAATCACTTCACCTATCGTTTAGCGGCTTCGTCGTCATCTAGTATATACAATGTACCAGCTGCGTGTGTGTCCACACATGACACAATAGTCTGCTTCGGTGTGATAATTTCCCACTTCTGGCCGATTCAGTTTCATAAACGTCCGTATAGAGGATTAAAAAAAAAGAAGAAGTGAACCATGGGTGAAAGAAACCGTAACGAGCAGTAGAATGTGACTTACTTGACTTATGCCTCTTGATTCCTTAAAGGGCCGCAAGCGGCCAACACAAGCGGTTCTGGTATGTCATCAGCCCTTGTCATTCCAGTAGCCTTCGCTTCAGCTTCTACTCCTGCGCCAAGTCTGTTTTGGTCGACCCACTTTCCGCTTTCCTTGTAGATTCCAGTCCAGGGCCTGTCTGGTGACATTGGATGCAGGTTTTCGCAGCGTGTGACTGATCCA
>JBDFRD010580493.1:0-17282 GCA_039654405.1 Bullina lineata | reverse complement strand
GTGGCCTAGACTCCATAAGGGGGGAAATAGCATAAATGAGTGAATGTACATGTAATCATCCACGTAGTTTTGTGTGTCATACTTGAGTATACCGTTGATAAGTCAGTTGGATGCTTTTTTCAGTTGTTCATTTTTTTAAAAGCTATTTTACACTAGTCCTATTGCATTATGTCACACAATGTTTTGTCCATTTCCCCCACTTGCTTTTTCCTGTTCTTTTCAAGCATCAAAACTGGACATGATTTGCCTCCCATTTGCGATTTGATTTCCTGTTAATAACATGTCCAATTTTCTTAATTCTGTTTATTTTTTTTTAATGTAATTTGTAGATCTACCCTTCACTTTGAAAACAGAAATGAAATGGCCAATATCTACCAAATATTGTTTTGTTTGTGAAGGTCTTAAGATGCAGCGCGACTTTGATAGGCAATTATTTACATTTTACTTTATTTATTTATTTTTACTGTAGGCCTACACCGTTGTCTCAGGACAAAGCCTTGCAATACTCAATGTGACCCTCAGTCTGGATAATTATTATTTTGTACCGATTCAATCAGTCAGTGAATGCAAGGGGCGGCCACTCCAAGTATTGTAAAAAAAATTGAGCCAGCGGACGACAGCTTCTCTGCCAGGTTATTTACTTTGGTGACCGAACTACTGGTATCTGGAATCAGAATCTAGATATCTAGATATCCACAGCAACAAAAGTAGCAAGAAATATTTCTGATGGAGCTAGGCCTAATTAGATCTAGATCTATATTAATTCCAGTGGTAAAATAGAAAATTCAAAACATTCACGGTTTGATGTTTCGATCAACCGATAAGTGGAACTCTCCATGATGCGACTGCCTCTATGAATGTTGTCAATAATGACCAATTGCGTGGACAGACCACGTATGCATTTTATCTATAGATGTATGGATCTGGTCTTGTGTCAAGAGTTACAAATCAAAACCCACTTTTGTTAGACATGCTTGTCTATAAAGGATATTCCAGTAGATCTAGAAATCTAGAAGAAAAGTTATAGAGTCTTATCTGAGGTGGTCAGTTATTTATTGCCTCGGTCTTATATCTAATCAGTGGAGTCAATGTAGATTCTAGCTCAGTATGCTCTTGACTTGATTGTTCAGTGTCCCTGAATTATTGTAATATTTAGGCTAGATCTATATAGATCTAGATCTAGATCTGTAGAGTTCTAGAGTCTAGATCTAAATCTCTGTTTTTGTTGAAAACATTCAATTATCAATTGATTCTTGTAATTGTTTACATCTGATCTGCATAGCAACATTACATTTGTTATAGACCCATGGCTGTAAGGTGCCTAATGCACTATGTCTGCAGGCGACAGTCGAAAAAAAGCCACCACAACAACAACAACATAGACTAATGCTCCCCCCAAGAAATAAAAATCTTTAATTGCCTTCCAAAAAAATTCCCATGAATTTAGGAAGTAGTTGTGTCAGATAAAATTAAAAGGCTGATTGACTGTCTCTTTGAATACTATTGACCCACTGTCTAGCAAAGTGGTAGATCTATACAGTGTAGTATAATGATGCGAAATTACAGTAATGTGACTGAAGAGGAAGGGTTATATAATGAGCTTTGCTGCTCCACTATGATACAACTGATATAATTAAGGGTTGTTGAATGTGTATGATGATATAAGTTCAGCATTCTGCAGCCAGAGAAATGTTTTCTGTAGTGTAAAATAAATAATAAGTCTATATTTTTAAACATTATAATATATTTCATTGCAGTACCAAACACGATGTTAAACAACTTTGAGAAAAACAGGAGAAAGTAAACAGAAAATAAAGACTGTGATTTCTCAAGAAGCAATCCAGAAAATAAACAGCATCAGATTTCTCAGGAGGCAAGAGACAGAAGCCTGTGACCTTTTCAAACATGTCAGAGGCAAGAAACAGGCGAAAACAGACGACTCAGTTGTCCAGGAGTCTGCGCAAAGGGACAGAGCCTGATTCTTCAGATGTTCCAAGAACAAAGAAAAAGGGGAACAGTGTGCCCAAGTCAAGTGGGGGCAGTGCTGTGGAGGAAAACAGTTCAGAAACAATACCATGGTTTTCTTCCCTTAACTGTGTCCTCGGAGTGGTTGTCATGGTGGCTGTCAGCTATTGCCACCAGCATCACATGTACCTGCTGCATGAGAACAACCTATGGTTTACCAACATAAAGGTAGGTATGAAGGTAGAGTAAAGGTTTAACAATATAAAGGTAGGCATGAAGGTAGAGTAAAGGTTTACCAACATAAAGGTAGGCATGAAGGTAGAGTAAAGGTTTAACAACACAAAGGTAGGCATGAGGGTAGAGTAAAGGTTTACCAACATGAAGGTAGGCATGAGGGTAGAGTAAAGGTTTACCAACATGAAGGTAGGCATGAGGGTAGAGTAAAGGTTTACGAACATGAAAGTAGGCATGAAGGTAGAGTAAAGGTTTACCAACGTAAAGGTAGGCATGAAGGTAGAGTAAAGGTGAAGCTAGTGGGTCAGCACCAATGGTACTGCATTAGGCTGTAAATAGTGTAAACAGACATTTCATTTTAAAAATTCAGTCATGGTCTAGGGATAGGAGAGAGCAGATTAATTTAATACTGCCTGCAATCAGACCAGAAAAAGTGCAAAAGAATCATTTCCCAACTGTACAAACTTTGAAGATTGATGATGTGTCATGTTAAAGAAATTGGTAATTAAAATTTAAAATGCTGTTATTATTATTATCATACGAGTCTCTTGATGCAATGAAATGTAAATCTTTGTTGTTTTATTCACCCATGTATATAATTCCCATGCAGGAAGTGGAAAGGGAAATTTCATTTCGCACTGAGGCTGGCCTGTACTACTCATATTACAAGCAGATCATGCAAGCTCCATCCTTCTTACAAGGTTTGTGTCTGAACTCGTGTGTAAACTCCGTACTCCATGCGCTGTAACCCTAACACACTGCCTACTCTTGTACAACAAGTGCTGTCTTTTTAATCAACTGTACTGTGTAGCCTTGTCTGAACTACATGTACTGTGTAGTCCTAGAACACTGTGTAGCCTTGTCTGAACTACATGTACTGTGTAGTCCTAGCAGACTGTGTAGTCTTGTGTGAACTACATGTACTGTGTAGTCCTAGAACACTGTGTAGTCTTGTGTTAAGTACATGTACTGTGTAGTCCTAGCACAGTGTGTAGCCTTGTGTGAACTTCATGTACTGTGTAGTCCTAGCACAGTGTGTAGCCTTGTGTGAACTTCATGTACTGTGTAGTCTTGTGTTAAGTACATGTACTGTGTAGTCCGAGCACACTGTGTAACCTTGTGTGAACTACATGTACTGTGTAGTCCTAACACACTGAAGTCTATGAAGTGCAAATATTACGGATATCCTTGCAATTAGTGTGAAGAATTATTTTTTTGGTTTATTACTTTTTAGTGTTCGACAAATGTAGGACAATAATACTTATTATGATTTTATGAGTTATTGTTGAGAATTTTTTACTGATGGTCTCCTAGGTGTTGAAACTCTGACCAGAGATAACCTGACGGAGAGTCCTAGCACAATCAACGTCTTACAACGGATGAATGTGTACCAGGAAGTGATCTTAGCCTTTCTCTACAAAACTCTGCCTTTCATTCGGGTGAGTTGGACCTGCAGTGGACAGACTGGTCAAGTAGTTGTATTTCAACTGGCCTGACACTGACCTACACTGCTGTATTATTGTACTCATCTGTTGTGTAGGCCTCTTGTGAGTGTAAGCCAGCAAGTGGCTTTGAAAGAGAGTTTTTGTTCCACACACCTATGTTGTGTATGTGTTGGTTCTCTTAGAAATGCTTTATTCAGGTTTAGGTTGTCGAGGACATATATATATAATAGATCAGTCAGCTTGCATATCCAGTTGGTATATCATAGTTCACTCAGGGACTTAACCATATGTCAGCCATCAACAAGCAAGGGTCCTAGCCATTTTTTCATAGGCTGTGGTACATCTCACTTCACTGTCTCTGTGAACCATGGTTCATAACACATCATTCTAATGGACTGCAACACCTCTCATGTCTCCATGTAAACTGTATTATATTGTGTGTCACATGAATGGGTGACTTACATTCCATCTTACTCAAATCTATTTCAGCACACTTCATACTGTCTTAATGGAATGTGATAATTTATATCTTCTGTAATGGACTGCAGTACAATTCATATCATCTTACTCGGAAATGTATGTCATCTTAATTGGCTGTGATTGTTACATCCCCCCCCCCCCTTTATCCAGGTTCCCCCCATCTTCTTCTATGTGTACACTGTATTTGCCCTGCACGGCCTGCTGGTGGCCTGTCTGTATGCTGTAGCATGGCTGCTGTCTGGCTCCTGGCTCACTGGCTTGCTGACTGCTGCTTTCTACATGGCTAACAGGTGGGCACGAATGCAAGTGGCTGTCATTCACAAAGAAAAGCTGTATTGGTGGTAGTATACGTTACACGGGCAAAGAGATGTGCCCATGAATGATCTTACATCAGTGTGAACTTTCAGTATTGGGGATATTTTACTCCTCCCTCTTCTCCTGTCGTGTCCAGTCCTCCTACTTCTCTTCTGTCCTTTTCTTCTATTCCTTCTGAACCAATCTGCCACTCCCCCCCCCCTCCCCCATGCTTTCAGAATGGACACCACCAGGGTTGTGCACACAGCTCCACTCCGAGAACAGTTTTCACTGCCCTTCCTGTGGCTGCAGGCAGCTGCCATCACACTCTACCTCAGACCCTCTGTCTCACGCACACTACAGGTAATCTTTCTCACCCAGTTTACAGGTAGTCTGTCTCACCCAGCTTACAGGTAGTCTGTCTTACACTATGTACAGGAAATCTGTCTCACCCAGCTTACAGGTAGTCTGTCTTACCAAGTTTACAAGTAGTCTGTCTTACCCAGTTTACAAGAAGTCTGTCTTTCTCAGTTTAAACGTAATCTGTATTACACTATGGAAGTCTATCTCATGCAGACTACAGGTAATCTTTCTCACCCAGTTTACAGGAAGTCTGTCTCACCCAGCTTACAGGTAGTCTGTATTACACTATGTACAGGAAGTCTGTCTCACACTATGTGCAGGTCCTTGTTTGTATCAGTATCAAGTATCAGGAATGTAAGGAGGTAAAATCATGTTTATATTAATCATGTGGCATATTTAAACCTTGTTTATATGAGGGATCTGAAAGGGTTAAATAACTGGTGACAGGGATAAAAATCGAAAAACAACAACTGAATGATCATGTAAAAGATTTGCAACATTTTTTTTTTTATATCCGGGCTCTGAGAGAGTGCTAAGTTATTAAATCTAAAAGACTTGAAGAAAAGGTGAAACTATGTTCATTTTATCTGAAACAGTTGAGTATCTTTCTACCTTCTATGCTTCCCTGCCCGCCTCCCCTCCAATGGTGCTGTGTTTAGCGTATGAGCCTGTTGTGTGTGTGGATCAGCACTATAGCCTTCTGCCTCTTCTGGCAGTTCAACCAGTTCATCATGATGCTGCAGGCCTTCACACTCTTTGGAGTCTGGGTCCTGGGATGCATTCCTGCCTGCAAGGTGAGACTACATGTCATGGGTCAGTTACACCAGGTCCGTTATGTATTGAGTTATGTCCCTTGTCCCCAACCCATTATGTTGTGAGTTATGTCCCTTGTCCCCAGCCCATTATGTTGTGAGTTATGTTCCTAGTCCCCAACCCATTATGTTGTGAGTTATGTCCCTTGACTCCAGCCCATAATGTTGTGAGCTATGTACTTTGTCCCCAACCCATAATGTTGTGAGTTATGTCCCTCGACTCCAACCCATTATGTTGTGAGTTATGTCCCTTGAGTAAGTAAGTTCCTTCAAGGCCAATAAGGCCCATAGAGCCGGAGCTTATCCCGGTTTCGGTAGCGTGAAGTGGAACAGATGATTTTTAAATCATCTCCTAGACAGGACGCTAGTCTGTCATAGGTGTACTTTCTCAGGAGAATATGCTGGTACCCAATACGCACCTGGGTGGGGAGAGGAAAAATGGTGTAAAGTGTCTTTCCCAAGGATACAACACAGTTGCCGCTGGATTTGAACCATTGGACCCATGGATTAGGAATCTACGATCTAACCATTTGACCACCGTGCCACACTGACTTCACACAGAAAAATGAAATATTTAAAATGTTATTGTAATTTACTCTTTCCCTCCTGTGAGCTTGAAAAAATTGAATTTTCTGACTCAACTTAACGTTTCTTCTGGTCTATCTGAGACCTGTGGAAAAGACCTAAAGAGTAAAGAATTGAAGATTTCACTTCAGCAGTGTTAAAAAATTGGGTTCTTTACCAGAGCAGCTAATGACATAAAATTCTATTCTTATAAGTTGAAATACAAAATTGATTGCCACATAAATTAATATAAAAATATGATATTGTAGCAAGTGTTGAAACATGTTGACGAAGAATTTCGTTAAGACTATAAAATATATATTTTATTTTATACAAAAATTAAAATACGTGCTACTTGTCACACGATCCCATTCAAGACTGCTCGTTCATACACGCATACACTACACACATCGCTCACAACACGGTGGCTAGGGAATAACAATAACGCAATACCGTGTTGCAAGAACATCGCTCAGTCACGATGGCAGAGTCGTAATGGTCATTACAATATATATATTAATATATTTATATGCTGTTCCTCAGGATGTTGAGGCCAACACAGTGCGCCTGAAGGAACACGGTCAGGATGTGCTGGTGCTGGAGAAAATTCCCGTCTCCATTGACATGGACGGCTCCTTCCACTCCAACTACAAGTCAGTTCTTTTGTTTTTGGTTGTGTTGTGTTGCTGTTGTAAAGTTAGTTTCCTCAAGGCGTATGAGGCCTAGAGAGCCGGCAACTACAAGTTAGTTCTTTTGTTTTCTGTTGTGTTGTGTTGTTGTTGTAAAGTTAGTTTCTTCAAGGCGTATGAGGCCTATAGAGAAGGAGCTTATCCCATTTTCAGATCACCTCCTGGACAAGATGCTAGTGTGGTTAAAATATTCCGGTACAGTACCAATTCGCATTCCCTCAGTAACTCACAAAAATATACTTGTTGATCAAAGCACTTTATTGAAAGTTGTAGAAATGGAAGGATGCATTAAAAAAAAAAAAAAAAAGTATGCCTACACATAAAAAAAGTAGAAATGGTTTATGTAAAGGGTGATTGGCATCTAAAAAAAAACAGACACATTTTTTTTGTTGGTGTTTGATGAAGAGAGATTTAACAGTAATAACTAATGAATGAGTCATTCCTAATATAATATAAATAATACTTATCCTTAATAATACTTAAAACCAACAAAGAAGTTTCACACCTTGCAGGTGTGCAGCGGACACTGATAAAAACAATAAAAAGACAACTGAATTTTTTTGGCAATGTCAACAGAAAAGAAGGACTAGAAAAATTCATACTCTGTGGAAAAATTGGAAGGAAAAAGAAGCAGAGGCAGACAACGAACATCGTACATTGACAGTCTGAATACTTTCTCAAGAAGCAAACTAATGTCCAACTATAAGTTCACCCGGATGACTGATAATAGAGTGGACTGGAAGACCATGACAGTCGATGCCTGCACCAGGCCTGACACTTGAAGAAAATCCTGTCTGCAGTTATGGATGATGACAGTTTTTCACCACTGAAGGGTTGTTGTACAGTTCCTTCAAGGCCTATGAGACCCATAGAGCCAGAGCTTATCTCACTTTCAGTAGCATCAAGTAGAACAGATGATTTTTAGATCATCTCCTAGACAGGATGCTAGTCTGTCGTAGGTTTACTTCCCTAGCAGAATATGCTGGTACCCAATTCGCACCTGGGTGGGGAGAGGAAGCATAGTGTAAGGAGCACAAGGGTACAACACAGCTGCCGCTGGATTCAAACCCGGGTAGTTGATTATGTTCTTTTATTTCTGTTTGAAACTTCAGGTATTCAGTCATGGCTGGGACCCCAGAGAAGATTGTGGAATACCTGTTGGAGATGAAGATGGACCAGAAGAAAGAGTATCAAACCCTTGGTGAGTGGTCTATGTTCAAATCTCTTTAAAAGTGTGTAGTTCATAAAAAAACAAAAAATCAACAAGCATTAATTCTTCCATTTTTCTTATGTTCAGTTTGTCATAAATGTATGACTGTGAATCATCTAACTTTATTGAAAGATTAGATGAACTTCAAATTGCATCACATTAAGTTTCCTTTTTTTTCATTGTTCCAAATTATACCAATATGGCATCACACTATTTTGATAAAATATGCATGAAATAGTTTGAAACCTAACATTTTTGGTTATTTTAAAGAATCTACATCTTAAAAAAATTCTCTAATTTTTTTTCTATTCACCACATATGGTCACAGACACTTTCTTGGATGACTTTCTGCTGACACACAAGATATTCTTCCCTGATGAAAAACTGTGCCCAGCTATGATGAACCAGTATCCTTTGTTCAAACCTTTTGTTTAGTTATTGTCAGTATAAAGTGCAGATAGACGGATGCCACACCATCGTCTCTTGTAGACGGAAGGTTGCCACCGCCACCGATGTCAGATATAACTGTACTTGTTTCTAAAAATTTCACATTAAAAATGACATTTAGTCTTCAGTGTGAATATTTATATTGCTTCATTAAGTCATCATTGTTTGTCAGTTTCTGATTTAATTCATTCACTCTGCAATTGTCACATTGGGCTCAGGACAGAAATAAAATAGAGGACTGTTTTTGGGAGGGGGAGGAGAAAGGACTTTTGACTGACACTTTTAGTGTCGAGTCTTCTTTGGTACCATGCCTTGTCACATATGAAATGAAACCTTTTTGCTCAATGATTAGACACAGTAATGGACTGGTTGAGGTTTGTTGCCACAGGTTTTTTTCTTTCCTTTTCAAGTTATCATATTTATTATTCATGTCTACTCTGAGAATTTAGGTGGATTCTGTAGGTGAATTTTCATGTTGTTGTTGTTATTATTGATCCAGCAGCTTTAGGGCGGTTGCCCTTCTGCCCAATGCCATGTTGTGGTATCTGCAGGTGTTGATCAGTTGGTGAATTTTCATAAAACAAAAAAGTTATGTCTATAATTTCATGAGCATTTTTTATTATTAACGTTTTCTTCAGTGGCATCAACGTGCGTTAAAACAAAAAAACAAAAAAAAGGTTGGGCAATTATTTTTAATTGGTTAACTATTGACAGTAAATACATCAATCTGAATTTTGAAAGAAGAAAATCTGTCATGATAGCTAATTAAAAGCATTTTTATATCAAACGCTTTATTTTATAGCTTAGTAATCCTAGAGTGTAAAAACTTTTGTCCTACGAGTATTGACCCTTTTCCTATCATATAGTAATTCAGATGATTTTGTATCAGCAGTGATGTAAAATTGAATAGATCTACTTTCATTAAACTGAAAGAAAATAGCATAAAAAGAATTGTGATCAGAAGCAGGAAGAAAAAATCCCCAACCAATGCACCATAACTCCTATGGACTAGCATCCTGTCAAGGAAGTGATGTAAAAATCATCTCTTCCACTGATAACGGGATAAACTCTGGCTCTATGGGCCTCGTAGGCCATGAAGGAACTTTCCAAATGCCCCTTAACAATCCTACAGCTACTTGTCCAAGTCTGGTGGGGACGCCAGCCAGGATGACACGGAGTTTGTTCTCTCTCAGAAGAAGTGCGTGGTCCACTTTGTGCTGGCGTGGCATGAGATTCAGGCGGACCTCTTCTCCAGCTCCTATATAGTGGGCCATTTTCTCGAGGTACAATATGTCTTGAAAAACTTTCTTTCTTTTATTTTTTTTTTACATTGTGACCCCCCTTTCTTTTGTTTGTTTTTTCTTTAATTTTTTTTTTCTTTTCTCTTTTTGCATTTTTGCATGAAGTTCAATCTGACCTCTTTAGCAGCTCCAACATAGTAGGCCATTTTCTGGAGGTATGTGTCTACAAAATTTTCTTTTTTTTTTAAAATGATTTTTTGTATTATTGTTTTTTTTTGTTTTTTTTTGTTTTTTTTACATTTTGAGCCGTTTTCTGGAGCTGCATATCTACCAAGATGTTTTTTTTGTTTGTTTTTTCTTTAATGTTTTTTGTTTGTTTTCTGTTTTTGTATTTTTGCATGAAATTCAGTCTGAACTCTTTAGCAGCTCCTATGTAGTGGGCCATTTCCTTGAGAATTACGTCTACCAAAATGGTTTAACAGTTTTTCTTTTTTTATAAAATATAAAATACATTTTGGCTTTGTAATTAAGGGCAAAAACTCTTCTTGTATGTATACCTAGCTGCAGTAGGAAAGAATATATATGTGTAACAACTAAATAGGAAATATTTTCTTTTTCTTTTATGTAGTCCTTCTTCTGTCACCCACAGCCGCAGCAGGCATCGCACATCTTCTCATATGTGACATCCTCTTTTAGCATGTTAGGTTTTTTTTTTCTGCCTTCATCTCGGTCTCCAATCTCCCCAGACCTTGACCAAGTACGTGTCCCAAGACTGCGTCACCTACCCGGCTCTGATGTCTGAACACGAAGCCTTGCTGTCTGTTTACAGCACTGTACGGAACCAAAAAAGGTGATTATTTAAAAAAAAAAAAAAGGAAAAAAATGCTGCTGTGGATTCTTTGTCAGTGTAGATGCTTATTAGTATTTACTCATCATTCAAGGCTGATAAGGCCCATAAAGCCAGAGCTTATCCCGGTTTCGGTAGCGTGAAGTGGAAGTGGAATAGCTGATTTACATCATCTCCTGGACAGGTAGCTAGTCTGAAGTAGGTTTGCTTCCCCCGGAGAATATGCCGGTACCCAATTTGCACCTGGGTGGGGAGAGGAAAAGTGGTGTAAAGTCTCTTTCCCAAGGACACAACACGGTCATCTCCCGGATTAAAAACCCGGACTCTTGGATTAGGAGTCCAACGCTCTAGCCATTCAGCCAACGCGCCACCAGTATTTACTCAAACAAGTAAAAAATTGTGGGGAGCTCTTTTTGATCCACCAGTGTTGTTTTTGCTTGTGCTCTGTAATAGTACAGACGTTATGGGTGATGTGCAGACTAAACAAATTTGTAAGAAAATTGTTTTCATTAATTTGATAAGAAAAATTCTAAAAATAAAACATTGAATCAGTTATTAACAGATGGATTAGTATACAGAGTGAGCCATAATTAAGATGAATAGAGATCAGACTGTCTCGCCAATACTATTACATCACCACAATCCCCATCACAATCACCACCACCACTACCACAAAAAATACCCAGTTTCCTTTTTTTTTCTCTTTTTTTAATATTTATTGAATGTGTCTTCTTAGACAAACTGATTTTGCACTGGTCAAATCATCTATTGTTCAATGGCACATCTTTCTGTGTTGTCAGCTTTTATCTCATGATGCTTCTTTTTTGTTGTTGAGTTTAGTGTTGTCTCTGAAAGTAATACTATAATAGCTCCCTATCTACCTTCCTTTAGGTCATTAGCTATGTTTTTCTCTATCTTAATTATCTTCCATCATCAGCGTCAAGCCTCAGAAGAAGAAGTCGTTTCTTAGTCGGAAAGGCTCCACCAAAATCAATGATTCTGACGGTGACAGAAAGAGCGGCGTAAGGCCTTCAGATGAGAGTAAGTGCTTCTTTTTTGTCCTTGTTTACAGAACTATGACAATTTCATTTGCTTTCGAATTGCTGGGTGTTTCAGATTTTCAAAGAACTAGACTTGACGTACTTGACTTATGCCTCTTGATTCCTTAAGGAACACAGGGCCGTAAAGAACTAGAAGTGTAGCCATAAACTTTGGGTTGAGAGATTGCTACATGTCTAACGTCTGGGAAGCTGAAAAAAATTAGAAAAAGTGACATGAGTAAGAGGAGCTGTCCAAAAGTAACGGCAGTAAATGGGGGCAAGGCTTAACCTTTCTGTTTTCCAGAGTAAACTCATAAAAAGGACATGAGAAAGAGAAGGAAGATTGTACATAGTTTTTAAAAATTCTTTGTGGACGTGGCTGCATTTTAAAAAAAGTTGCTTAAATGTTCTTTGTGGAGTGGAAATGATGATGATTAAAAAAAAATTGTTACATTCTCTCCTTTTACTAAAAGGTATAACTATATCTTATACTTTTCTTGAATTCAGAAATTAGTGCTTCCAAGTTTTCAGTCTTAAGGGGGCGTCCTGTTGGGAGAGCAAAATGTTACATTTGAACTTTTAAAAAATTTTTTACTATACTTAACTGATACTTAAAGATAGCTTAATATGCTTTTTAGTGTTTTTCAACAATTTTCTTTTTTTGTTACCATTGCAAAAAAAAAAAAAAAAATGAACATTGTTGATTTACACTAAAAAACACATTTATCAGTGTCAGAGTATTAATTAAGTGTATTAAAAGATTGAAAAAGTCCATTGAAATTGCTTTCGAGCCTAATTTTCAAAACTCAATTTTTTTTACTCTATTGGAGAATTTTTCACCTGGATGCCCCCTTAAAGCAAAACTATAGAATGTGTGTATCCATTTTTAACCCTCCCCCCCCAAAGCAAAACTTTTGAAGGTGTGTATCCATTTTTAACCCTCCTCTCCCCACCTCCCACACACACACAGACATCTTCAAAATCTACTGCGCTGATCACTCCTACACCATGATCAAACTGCCCATAAAGGCCAGCGTGAGAGACATTGTGCACAACGCCCGAGATAAGCTCTGCCTTGGCCATGATCCTGTTCTGTGTGAGGTGAAATCAAACAGAGGTAAGGCCTTCGTGAAAGACTCTGCAGTTTGTTCCTTCGTATGAGAATTTCATTAAGTTGACTATTTTCTCTGGGATTCCGTAATGGCACATCAGTTTCCACAGTACACTTCAATCTACACTATCAAACACTTTTTCAAAGTCGATGAAGTTGAAGACTAATGATGAGTACCATTCCTTTGATTGTTCCACAATAATCCTCAATGTGGCTATCTGGTCCGCACAGGATCTGTTCTTCATGAATCCGGCTTATTGGTCCCTCAGCTTCCTATCTGTTAGATCTTTTATTCTGTTGAGGATGATTCTGTTATCCCATGAAAAAAATTATATTTTATGATCAGAAAATAATAAAATCAAATGTTCTAAATTGTACCAAACATGTATATTTATTTATTTTTTTAAATCTTATTAAGTTCACGTTAAAAAAAAAATACTTTTGTTTCTTGTATAAAATGAAATTTTTTACTTATTCAGTATTTGAAGTTAAAATTATAATTCTTTTCGCAGAAAGAGTGGTTTTCAATGAGCATGATCGCTGCATCATGATGAAACTCAGTTTGAATGGAAGGCTTTTCATTGCTCCAAGAGAACACCTGGATGCCTTGGTAAGATGATTACTTTTTTTTGCTTTAGTAATACTGGTCCGTTCATTGTACATTTTTTAAAGAGAAGGCTACATACTAAAATAAAAACATAGTCCTATCTCTTGACACTGGAAGGTCCAATGGAAATAAATAAGAGAAACTGTAAAGTAAGTAAAATCATATTGCTATTAAATTCATCAGTACTGAGAAAATAATGATTTGTTAAATTGTATACGATTTTCGATGCTTGAATAATTTGGTAGAATGTAAAGTTGCATATTAAACTTTATGCAAATGCTGTTAATTTTTAATGATTATTGAATCTTATTGAGTTTGGCTTTTGTTGTAGATGAAAAGGTTTGCTTTTAATTTTTGTACAAGATTCAGACTTACTTACTCGGGCCCTTCGCTCCATGCAGAACATAGACCATCAACAACGCTCCTCCATCGCATCTGGTTCTGGGCTAACTTCTGTGCCTCCTACCAGCTGCCACCTTCCCTCTTGAACTGGGCCTGGGTATCTCTTCTCCAGCTATTTCTAGGCCTTCCTCTTTTCCTTTTTCCTCGAGGATTCCAGGTCAGGGCACTGGACTTCCTGAGGGTGTAGCTAATCCATCTCTTTAAGATGCAGACTGATAGTTATAATTTTCTTTTTAATACACAGACACCTTTGCCAGAGCAAGAGGGTCCCACATCCGGAACCCTAGGAGCACTGGAGATCATGAGCACTAAAGAACTGGCCAATCAGATCACATTGTATGACTGGGAACTCTTCACAGCGGTAAATGAGGTAAGATGGTACCCTTTAGGGCCATGTCTTAATACCTTGCGGACCACTGTTGAAAATACTTGCGAATGTCGGCCATTGCTTTTGAACCACTGATGAGTGATGACCAAAATGTAAGCCGCTCCAATTTTTCTCTAACTTATCCCTCATAGTGCCGACTTTAAAATTTTGGAAGTGATAAGCACTCTACTGGGAAAGCCATGTACGTTGCTCATCGCACTAAGAAGATCCAGGGTCAGTGTCAGACTGGTCACTAAGGTGTTAAGGTAAGATGGTACACTTTACGGCCATGCCTTAAAATTCTCAAAGAGTATCATTTCATTGCTCCATATCTATTTTCCAATCATTTATTTTTCTCCAAAACCATTCTGATGTTTTGTGTATGCTGAGCAGTTAGAATGAATAAAGTCTTCAGCCATCTATTTCTTTTGATAGAGCAGGGCAATTCATTGAATAGTCTTATTATACTTGATTAATTAAACCCACTGGGTGTTTTCTGTTGATTATCTGACAGTATCTATTAATGTATAAAATTGTTTCACTAACATGTTTAAAGATTTGCAGTGTTGACTTCATGTTCGCTTGTCCTTGTAAATGTCATCCACAGCAAGAACTCATCTACAAGGTGTTCACGTCCAATTTTCCTGATGCCATTTCTGCCAACCTTGACCTGCTTCTCAGACGCTTTAACCAGGTATGTTCTCTTCTTTAATACTTATACATGCCAGCAAGTCAGCCAAATTGCCTGTGTTCAAATCCTGCAGCGATTGTGTTGTGCCCTTAAGAAAGAAACTTTACACCATTTTTCCTCTCCCCACCCAGGTGCGAATTGGGTATCGGCATATTCTGCTGGGGAAGTAAACCTATGACAGACTAGCATCCTGTCTAGGAGACGACGTAAAAAAAATATGTTCCGCTTCACGCTACAGAAACTGGGATAAGCTCCTGCTCTATGGGCCTAATTAGCCTTGAAGGAACTTTACTTGCATAGAACATGTTCCATTCAAACTAATCTGAAAGTTTGAAAGGAACCTGACAAGTGGATTTTAAAATTTATAAACGTTCCAAAGTATAACCTTAAATGTTTTCAATAAATAGCCGCCTCTGTGATATTACGTAATCACAGAATGCAATATTCATAATTATGGTTAACATCCCGTGAGTGAAACACTATAATGAAGCTGTGTGTAGCTTATGTATTGTAAATAAACATCAAGTCTAAACTGAAAGAAATTAAATAATGACTTTACACGCTGTCTGCGCTATAAGTAGGCCTCCACACATCTCCTAAAGAATTGGCTTTTCACTGAAGACTAAAGATCCATAGTTTGATATTTTAAAATATGCTTTCTCTTCAACTATGGACAGTTTTTACATTATCACAATTGAATTGTGAAAAGCATTTTTTAAAATTTATATATGGTTGTTTTACAGTAATAATGATAATGCTAATAATAAATAAATAAATGAATAAATAAATACATAATATTAAATATATAAAGAAAAAAAATAAAATAAATAAATCAACAGATAGATAAAATAATAAGTAAATAAATAAATAAATAAATCCAAAAGCTGACAGAACAATTTTCAGGTGGGTTTTTTCTTGTACTGAAATTCACCCCCAAATGCATAAGAGCTTCCCATTGTTATTTTTGGTTGTTTTTTTGTTTGTTTGTTTGTTTTTGTGGAGCTTGCAATATAAGCAATCTTTTGTCCCGTCGGTGATATTGTGCAAGAAGAATTGAACTTGAAAACCAACCTTAAGTAAACAAAGCTACGTTCAGTTCTATGATCAATAATAAATTCCACCATGTGCATTATACGACAGTTTAGAATCTAAATCGTGCCTAAGACGTAGATTGCGATCGACAGGTCGATTACATAGGTAGTGCGGGTATATGGCAGAGTGTTAAGTAATATATATATATATATATATATCGATGGCCGAGCGCAAAAAGTGACCATCTCCACTTTTCTAAGTTTTGAGAAAATCGCATTTGAAAGTTTGGAGATACTCATTTCTTTCACCTAAAGATCTAAAAGAATCGCCAATAACTTGGGAATGAATACAGCTACGGCTTCGATATTTATACCAGTGAAAAGGCGGCTAAAAAGTAACCAAAATATATCGATACCTCAATTTTGACCAAAAATGGAGATAGTCACTTCTTGTGCTCAGCCATCGATATGCATTATTCGTCCTCTTGGATACAAGTCATTCCTTCCTTGATTTCTCCTTCTGTCCTTCACAGGGATGAATGAACAGGTTTCAAACTCAGCTACTCTTCTGGCAGTATTTCTCTCTCTCCTTCACCATTCCTGTCATTCCTCCTCCCCTTTTCTGATCTCCTATCCCTCTCCGTTTTCATTTTCCATCCCCATACTTTTCCTCATAGCGTGGTGGTCATTAATTTTTAATTATCGTTTTCCATCAATGGTGGTAACGTTATTTTACGACATTAGTCGTAAGTTGTTTGCTTTTTTTTTTACCATATAAATTGTAACGTTATATTGTGACTTTAGTCGTAACGTTATTTTACGACATGCTACATTAATTGTAACATTGTTTTACGACATCAATAATGACGTGATTTTACGACATCAACAAAAACGTGATTTTACGACATCAACATTAACGTGATTCTACGACATCAACAGTAACGTGATTTTACGACATCAACAGTAACGTGATTTTACGACATCAATCTAACCTTCTACGACCTGATCGAAGGGGTCGATCGCATCGTCATTTATTAGTAATGTCATTTTAATCATCAGATCATTTTAATTGTTGTTTAAACATGAACCACAGATCAATGTTGGTTCAGGAAATAACTGTGTTTTTTGTTTTTCGTTTTTTTTTTTTTATTTTTTGGGGCCTCGTTGTTTTTCTTTTCATTATTTTTGAAAATATAAGTTTTTGAAAAAAAAAGGAATTGGAATGTTGGCAACTTTGTTTTGAATCTTTGTTTTGCACGTTGGACTTCCTGTTGAGCATGCGCATATCTTGACTTCCTGTTCTTGTTATTAAAGACATTAAAGATGATGATGATGATGATGATAATGATGATGATGATGATGATGATGATGATGATGATAATGAAGATGATGATGATGATGGTGATGATGATGATGATGATGATGATGATACTGTTGCTGCT
>JBDFRD010580382.1:0-17287 GCA_039654405.1 Bullina lineata | reverse complement strand
AGAGAGAGAGAGAGAGAGAGAGAGAGAGAGAGAGAGAGAGAGAGAGAGAGAGAGAGAGAGAGAGAGAGAGAGAATTCACTGTTTTTTCCTGTCCTAGTTTTGCTGTTGTGCACCTCTTGTAAAAAAAATTAGCTTTGCAATGCTTCAGAGCATGAAGATTTCCCTGAACACACACAGTCATCAACTGAAACATCATCATCGTCTGTGCTGAGTGCATTTCCATCATTGCCACTTTTCTTTTCTCTTTGAACTGTCCATAGTCACCCTTTGAAGACAGTAGTGTCGAACGTTGGTTTGTCTTTGTGTATTTTTACGGGATAGCTTTATTTGGTTGTGTTTGCTACTGTCCATAGTTTGGGCGCCTTGTAACAGGTTTTATTCCACTTTAGGACGAAGCTATAAGGTGCACGCCCAGAAAGCGACCAGCGAGTCCCCAGGTATAATGATGGTGATGCTGTGACTCACTAATCACCACTGTTTGGCATGCACTGTGACTCAGCTCATACTCGGCGACTCAGTGTGTAACCACAGCATGCATGTGTACAGTGTATGCGCGCCAGACACACAGACACGATCATAGCTAATTAACACATGTGATGCACACCTGATATATATATAACCTTATATTGTTTCATATATTTATTCCAAGAATTCATGCTTTGCTTTCTTCCTGTAGCAACGCTGCTTTGGTTAATCTGCTGCACTCTCAGCGTGTTTGATGTGTTCCACAATAGTTTTTCAATATTTGAGACTTTGTTTTTATTGATAAAATAGAGGCCTTTATGTGTGTTTTCGGCACTTTGTTATAGAGGGCTGTGTACCAGGTATGTCAGATGGAGATGAGGGTAGGAGAAGGGTGAGAGCCTTTTGGGTTGAGGTATGAAAGAAAAACAATTTGTTTTGTTTGGTGACACATATTCAGCTACCGGTACTCATATGAGTGTGATTAAATGTGCTTAGTGTGATTAAATGTGCCAAAGTGTTATTGTGAGATGTCAAAAGGCCTAGCATATTTCTTCATGATGCACAAGGAAACACAGGTTTTATTTCTTAGTGCCCCTTGTATTTTACACCTGAAAGTAAGAGCAACTTTCTTAGTGCCCCTTATATTTTATACCTGAAACAGAGAGCAACTTTCTTAGTGCCCCTTGTATTTTACACCTGATACTTTGAGCAACTTAGAGGAGTTGACCACAACTCACTGATCAGACATTCATACGATATGAATACAATGTCATTCTGATATGTTTATCTTGTATCATTTCTGCATCAAATGCTATTCTGGCGTCTTTCTTCTCTTTTTGTATCTTTTTCTACTCTCTCAATGTCATTAGAACCTAAACAGATTGAAAAATACTGTTAGCTAGTGGCAAATACTTAAACAGGTTTTGTTATTGAAAAGTCAGTGTAGCTTGTGACTGCACCAGTGCGTGAACACTCTTATTTTCTGCAACAAAAACTCATCTCTTCTGAAGTACAGGATATGCAGACAGGCTTTATAAGCACAAGAATTTATGAGCTGAGAATTGTTTGTTTAATCAAATAATTTCCTGTAAAGCCTCTGTGGCCAAACAGTTAAAGTTTATCCCTGTTCCAATAGCATGAAGCAGCTTAAGTGATATAAGATCCTATCCAGACAGGACTGGAGACTATGCTGGTATATTTTACATCTGGATGGGGCGAAGTGAAGATTGTTCTTGAACTATCATTTCACGTAGCATTATCAAAACAGAAATGTGTCCTAATTTCCTTAGATTCAGGAATTTTCATATATTTGGTAATGAAATTATGAAGTAAAGTTTAATATAATGGTCATCATTTCCCTGACAGGAAAAAAAGCCAATGCAAAATCAATGAATAGGGGGCAGAATAGTTCAGTTGGTAGAGCATTTGCTTACTGAGCACAGGGGTCTGAGTTTGAATTCCACCAATGGTAGGGAAACTTTTAGATGAGCTACAAAACTGCAGAATCTGTGTCTATTTTATGTACATTTAACACCCTTGCACTGTCTAAAATCATACAAGAGTAAGCAATGATGTTGTTTGAATTCTTAATTTCACCTTTGAATGTTGAACTCTGTTGTGACAAATCAGAGTACAGATGAAAAGGTTTGATATGCCATGAAAATAGTTTGAACAGCCACGTAAGAAACAGTTAGTTTGGTATTCTACATTGAAAAACGTTTACAATTAGACTCTCTCTTAGTCAGTAGAAATTCATACTGTTATTCTTTATTACCAATTTATACACACTTATAAAAGTCTAGGAGAAAATTTTACTCCCAAATCAGACATTCCTTTACAAATGTTTGCTTGAGTGCTCAAGTACGCTGATTTTGTGGTATGATGAATTCATATTTTCTTTTATTGGTCTGCCTGTGCTCTCTTTCTTTTCTTTTGAGATTTTAAAATGAAAACTTTGTGCTTGATCCTTGAGAGCGAAATCTGACGAATACAAGAAAAATACGATCGTGCTTGTACAGAGCAGTTACTTTCTGTTTGATTCCGAGGGCTGTGTGATGCAAATATATAACCACCCCACTCCCACCCGTCTCACCAATTTGACTTGCAGAAAACTGTCCTCCCGTCCTGCTACTATGTTCACTGTAACACCAAGGGGAAAGGATGCAACCTCAAGCCAGAAGTCACTGGCGGCACGCTGAGACGGACAAAACGAGACAGGTCAGTTTATGTGAGAGAGAGAAACGATAAATGTCTGTACCACGTAGAACATAATGTCATCCTGTGCATCTGTGGGCAAAGGTTGACAACGACAGAAGTTTCAAAGTAAATTAAGCAGATTAATACCACACCATGGAGTTCCTGTCTTGCTTTTTTTATAGAAATGATGAGGCAGCATCACATCCAGCCATTCAGGAATTTGATGGTTAGGAATGTAGCTGTTTCTTAGTTATTACCTTTCTAGAACCTAGCCACTAGTCATGAAGAAGAGTGAGCTGGTAATAGGACACACCTTTTCTTTACCTCCACCTTGAGAGATTGGTTATGATATGTTTAACTTCTCAGACTGTTTCAGTTTTGATGTGTGTAAAATAAAATCTGTTCCTGCTCTGATGGAGTTATATGAAAAAAGGAGGGCTGCTGTGAAGCTGAGAATGCAAAAATAAATGACACACAACAAAGCTGACACAGAGTAAAAGATTTGCACATGAGATGGATGTTACAAGACGGGACCAAATGAATTGACATTCCTGTCTTCAAGGATACAACATATATACACACATACAACTAGGAAAAAGGAAGAGCTACATGAAAATGCTAGGATAGCATTGCGTAGAAAAAAAAAAGGAAAAAGGAAGTCGTGAGAAATTGAAAATGAAGAGGAGAAAGTGGGTTCCAAGGAGAAGTGGTTCACTTAGCTGATGTGGGGTCTTAATCCAACATCGAAAGAGGAACAACTCCAAAAGGCAAGAGCGGGACAAGCCCATTTAAACGATAGATTTAAGAAAGAAAATGACTAGGCGGAGTCAAAAGAGGTCCTCCGTGTCACCCTTGTTGTGTGTCATTTATTTTTGATGGAGTAACAGCCTCACTAATTGTGTGAGCACAGCCAGTCTAGTGGAATCACACTTTGGGAAGTTTGACATATTATCATGTTGATTACCTCCCTTTTAAAGATCTCAGAGATCTAAATAACCTGCGTCTATTTCTGAAAATATTTTATATTGCTTAACCTTGTGTCCATAATAGCATGTTCTTGGTAACTTTGACAAGCAGCCCAATGGAAAATGGTGAAAATGGAAAGGATTGCAGTTGCGAGATATATTTTGTTCTTTAGATTGTTTTCTTTCAAAGAATTAGGAGATTTACTTGTGATTACAATATGGCTGTGGAAGCCATGCCTCATACTTGTTTTGCTCTTGGTCTGCAGGCTTTTGATAGGAGGGTGGCCGACATTGAGGTCTGTGCCAGAGCCTCACATTTCTAGAGGTGAAGCGAGCCGGCTGGTCAATTCAGCCTCCAAACTGCTTGTGGCAACAGTAAGTATTCAAGTAGGATTCCCTTGGTTCAATTAGTTCATATAGAAAGAATACCCATGGTTTGGCTAGTGCATTAATGTCAAAGATATTTCATTGTGTTCACTGATCCATGCCTTATTTCTTTATCTTGAACAATAAACGTCGACAAAGAACAATTAAATTAAAATATTACGTCGAGTGGGAAAAAGTCTCATCAATAATTTTGTAAAATAAATAGAAAAAAAAATGTGTTTAGCCCATATTTCATTAATCTGAGGAGTTCATTGTTGTAGCTTTGTTTGAATAAATGGAAAAGTCGACATTGTACCTTGAATCCAGCTCAAAGTCGTTTTATTTTTAACAGAATGAGAAAAAAAGATATGATGCTTCTACAACAATTTTGTTTGCATGCGCTAGTTGGCTAAGGTTTTAGTGTGTTCCATTTTAAAGGTATTTGAAGTGACATCCAGTTGGACACATTAATTAGATATACGGTACTTGTATGCTTGTTTTTGTTAGTGATGTATAATCTTCTGAGACACTGTGCTCACTCGAAGACTTCAAGAAATACTTGTACATCGCACACAGGATGCTGTCGCTAGTGAGCCAAATTCAAGTAGAATGAGCAAAAGTGAATCAAAAAAACAAAAAGAAGTGCAAAGCTCGTCAGTTCTCAAATTGCTGGAGGTATTTTCTTGAAGCATGCGGTGCCTTTTGAATATCTGGGTTTGTTGCATGATGAAAAGTAATAGAACTTTACCTTTTTTTTTTCCTCACGGAATGATCTAGCTCTGAAAAGAGTGTCATGTTTTTGTGCCTTTTTGACCTTGGACTTACCGAATTTATTAGCACATTTTATCACGGTATTTGCAGTTGCATTAGATCTATGACATATACATTGGTTAGGTCGTGTTTTCACTGAGTTTGATCACGCCACACTGGATTCTACTAACTTCCCATGTCTGTGACTTGATTTTAATGTGGTTTATAACCGTATGTCAATCATTTCAATTTGAAAATGAAGGCCAAAAATGGGCAAGAATGTCCTATGTCCCATTAACTTCCATGTATCTTTTTTCACTTCCCCTTCCATATAACAGTCAGGGTTTTATATTCATTTAATATTATTTCAGCTACAAGAAACAGTATGGAATTTAAGCTGATATAGTTTTTCTCAAGAAATATACATTTATTATCAAAATGATGTTTATAGTAGATAAACATAATTCTCATCCGCTGTCATTACTATTTCTATCCACTATTCTGATCTTGCCTGTGTCACTCTGTTAAAAACTTGGAATGGTATTAGAGTAGTTTTAGTAACAAACCAATAGCTACAGGTAGACAGTAAAATCATGGATCATTTTCTATTTGATGAAAAGTAAATTGAAAAATATAATTAACTTTATTAATAATTTGCGATAGATCTATTCATTGCTAAACAGCTGGATTTATTCTTAGGTCTGAAGGACACACTTTCTTGTGAACATTTTTAAAGTGATCATAATAATAATATGATTATTTGATTATTAGTTTTACTCAGTCACTTTGAGTGTAATAGCCTACAGCTTGATTCAAAAGGAGTGTTTGATTAGATTGTGATGGAAATAAATAAAACATTTTGAAAAAGAAAACTGAATTTCTGGGCTTAATATTTGAAAGCAGATTATGAATTTGAAAGAAAACATATTTAACTTTAAATTCGATTAATGAAAGAAAACAACCCGAATCGGATTTGTTTCCCTCATCTGTTTATTTCACAAGATTTTCTGTCCTTTTTTTGTAATTTGTGACACAACAGGTCCCCTATATTATTAAGTCAATCTCTTTCTGTCTAGTGTTCCTAATTGTATAACCTTTCTCAAAAGCAATATATTGTTTCATTGAAGAGAATCCCCTACTCAGGGCAAATTTTAACTCAAACTCGTGAGTGGCCAAATGTATGGAAGGTCAATATGAACTTGTAAGAAGTGAGAGCATCAATGTTTCATGGCGCTCATCTTGTCAGGAAGTCCAAAGAAATCTTGTATAAGGATGAGTAGGGGTTAGGATGGATGCTTCGTAAGGGTAAACAAATTGAAGATTCAATAAAATAACACTTGAAACAAGGAAATGGCCGTAAAACATTGTCTCACGCAAAGTAAAATGAAGTTAAAATCATATCTTTACTATGCAGTAATAATCTCTTAGCATTTAGACATCATTTGAATTGAATGGTAGAGTAGATCATGTTTCATGTCATCAAACTGCGCTCCTTGTGCACAGAAAAATGATTAAACAAAATTAATTTACCACTGGCCCTTTCTCAGTCCTCCTAGAATCTTTGTGTCTTGAATTAATTGCACTTGTGATCTCTGGTTCTCTTAGATTCGAAGGCCTCCCCAAAGGTCTGAGGAGTGTACGTTATGTACCCTTATACAGCAGGTACTGGTCATACCTTGCATAGCTCAGCCGTGCTTGGCACCCTATAGCCCGCTTGCCTTTCACTTTCATATATATAAGAATATGTATATGTATATATCATTACTTTGTGCTGTTTGACTTAGAAATACTTCATTTCTGTTGGGTTGGGGCTGATAGCTATGTGCTGGGATCTTTCCTTGGAATTCTAGTCTTGGTTCAGTTTGTTCACCTGTAGCAATACAAAACTTCCGTGTGACTAATGATTTTTGTTTGTTTAGTTCAGAGAATTTGATCCAGAATTAAATGAAATGTATTGATTAATCAGTCGTGTAATCATGCACTCGTTTAAAATTAAAGTGATGTTAATTTCTTAATTTCTAAAATGGAAAGCTTTTTATTTCAATTGAAAATAATGTCATTGACATTTCGTTATCAGATCTCAAAAATTGGTGAAAATTGTATTTTCTTCTGTACTTTCCATTAACTTAGTTCTAGAAATAACAAATTGCTTATTTATCTTTGAATAAAAATGTAGTGTAATTTAAAATCAAAAGAATGATGCATTTTTGGAGTTTGTGTTTATTGTGTTTCCAGCTTTCCCTAGAAGTGAACCCACTCCCGTTTTTGTCTTTATTCCGCTTCAGAGCAGATGACTGCATTTCTCATACATGTTCCTAAAGAACTAAGAAAAAAAAAGTGAATGATTCTTTGTAACATAGATCTATATTAATCCATTCATCGTTGCATGAAGATTTCCACTTTGCTTCAAAAGCTCAGCTAATTTTCCTTGTTTACTTTAACTCATTACCATCTGATTAACAAACCAATAAATAGGACAAATCAAAGACTTCAAGTCATTATCATGTGATCAATGAACCAATGAATAGGACTGCTCACATGTTGTCTTTTTCTCTTTAATTAAATAGCAAGGGTCTAGAAGACCAGTCACTGCATCTTATGCTACCAGACGCAAACGAGTGGTTTCAGCCAAACCTAAGGTACTTACGCTTACAGGTGTTTCTTTAATGATCGTTCTTAATTAGATTTTCACTCCATGAAAAAATGCGATGTCGAAAAGTGGAATTGCAGTTGTATGAGACTGGGAAACAGGATGCATGAGATGAATTGAGATGTGGATGTTCTGACCAACACCAATTATTGCTAATTCCTGTAGCTTTCTTCTCTCTAATATTCCCTGTCTCTCATTAAACAAAATAATACTGTCCCTGGTGCTTGGATTCTTTCTTTCCCATCTTCTTTTCCTGTTGTGTATGTTATTTCTTCAGACATGCCAACTTTATGCGTTCGCAATAAGAAATTACGGTTTGTGGACAATTACAGCCAAATTACAGCGAGGATATATGCTTTTAAATCTCATTGCCGTTGAGTTTTTCGGTCTCTGGCGGTAGAATTACTCTTTTGGGTTCTCATTTTACTGCAAGTTCAGCTCAAGATTATTCCAAGCCTTAACCCGTTAACTGCCAGCTGTCTGACCCTAAATCCTAGTAAAAAATCTTTTTTTAAAATGAAATAAAGAGAAGAACCTGATTAAAAGAAAAAAAATATAAAAAAGCAATTTTTTAAGTTCTTTTCGTTGATTTTAATGCGGAAAAGGAGTGAGTGTTATGTTAATTAATATTAGGAGCCAGCAAAGGAACACCATTAATGTTGGCAATTAACAACTATTTGGCAGTCAACTAGTTAAATAGGGTTGGCATGTCTGTTGTTATCTTCAACTGAACTCGACTCGCATATAAGTTCTTATGATGATGTATGTTGTGAGATGCCCATGATCATATTTTCTATGTGTTATTATGAGTAACATGCTCTAACACTCTCTGTGTCACGTGTTTCCTTTCAGGCTTACGACGACATCTACCTTGAACAACGCTCAAGGTCAGTGTCCATATTATTCAGTTTGTGTACAATGTGACCCTTTTGTTTGGCACTATTTTTAGGATTTTCTTTACATGATATGTGGCGCGGTGGCCGAATAGTCAAAGTGTTGGACTCCTAATCCAAGGGTCTGGGGTTCGAATCAGGGAGGTGACCGTGTTGTGTCCTTGGGAAAGACACTTTACACCCTTTTTCCTCTCCCCATCCAGGTGTGAATTGGGTACCGGCCTATTCTGCTGGGGAAGTAAACCTACGATAGACTAGCGTCCTGTCTAGGACATGATGTAAAAATCATCTGTTCCGCTTCACGCTACTGAAGCTGGGATAAGCTACAGCTCTATGGGCCTCATGGCTTTAAGGAACTTTACTTTCCTTTTTTACATGATATTTGATAAAAAGATAAAACTTTATGACTTTTAAGATTGATTTGATATGGTTTAGAAACTGCAAAATACGGCTGCTAAGTTGAAATAAGAAATATAACAGCTTTAGCTTGTAGTCTGTGTTGTTTGTGTAAATATGCAGAGTATAATGGTGAGGTATGGAGACAAAGTAGAATGGTGAGGTATTGAGACAAAGTAGAATGGTGAGGTACTGAGACAAAGTAGAATGGTGAGGTATTGAGACAAAGTAGAATGGTGAGGTATGGAGACAAAGTAGAATGGTGAGGTACTGAGACAGAGTAGAATGGTGAGGTACAGAGACAAAGTAGAATGGTGAGGTATTGATGTAAAGTAGAAAGGTGAGGTACTGAGACAAAGTAGAATGGTGAAGTATGGAGACAAAGTAGAATGGTGAGGTATTGAGACAAAGTAGAATGGTGAGCAGGTATGGAGACGAAGTAGAATGGTGAGGTATGGAGACAAAGTAGAATGGTGAGGTATTGAGACAGTGTAGAATGGTGAGGTATGGAGACAAAGTAGAATGTTGAGGTATTGATGTAAAGTAGAATGCTGAGGTATTGAGACAATGTAGAATGGTGAGGTATTGAGACAATGTAGAATGGTGAGGTATGGATGCAAGTGAAGATAGACCTGGGATGGCTGGTGTAGAACATGATAGATTGCGACAGCTTCTGTGGAATCGGCTGTGGACATTTTAGGATGTCGGCATCAGGAGGAATTTTGCAGTCTCCCATTCTCATCATCATTTGCACAGAAGGAGGTTGGCAAGCAATCCTTCTAATACCCGGTAATTATTCCCCTCTCAACTTGCAGTTGCCAACTTTTTAAACCAATGATTGAATTCTAACTTTAAAAATTGAAAATACAGGCTTTCACATGATTTTAGGAGATACTCTTAACAAACTTGTCAGAAAGGAGACGTAATCAGACTAACAATTTCTGATTCCGCATTGTGTCTTGACTTGCTCCTGTCTGTCTTACACCTGTAGTTTCACCTTTATTTTCACCTGTATTTTTACCTGCATTCCCAGGCAAAGCTCCCTCCCACGGCCCAGATCTCCCACACCTTCACAAAGCAGCAAAGGCACGAGCAACACCACCAGCACCGCCACCACCGCCAGCACCTCCACAGTCACAGAGGACAAGCCAGTGCAGCGGCCTCGCTCCTCCAAGTACCGGTCACGTACCATCATCAACGCCGTGGAGCCCAGACCGCAGGAGGAAGTGGCCATAATTAGGTCAACGCAAACTGTGGCTGATTACGATGTAGGCCTTGAGACAGACAGACAACTGTTGGAGAAGTATGATCAGGTGAGTGTCCTTCTACCTAGGGTTTTCAAGAAACTGAAAAGTAAAGGGATTTACAAATAAAAAAAATATTGTGACATCATACAATGGATGAGACTTTTATTTGACAAGTTTGATGCATTTTGCCCATGGTTGTCATTTATGGAGACAAGTTTCACATTTTGATTTGTATTTTTCTGTGTTAACATCAATAAAACTTGCATGCGTGTGAGTATTTTCTTTATCTTTGTTATTGTCACATTGTGTGGCTCTGCATGTCTGAAATTTTAACCCCAGTTTTTATTTGTTATTTAACCCTAAGGAACAAATTTGGTGTAGAATATTTATGTCCACTAATCAAAACTTGCAAAATATTTCAAAGATCACTCACTGATATAAAACATAGAAATTAAATATAAAGAGACATTGAGTGTAAAATGTAGTCTCCTCCATGATGTCTGTCTTCAGTTGGAGGAAGAGGTGAAGGACGGACCGTGGTGTGAGTACCAGGTCTACGTGTGCACAGGCACCAGGATTGGCTCCAGCACCAAGGCCAGAGTTCGACTGACCATCTTCGGAGAGAAGGGCCGAACCAAGGAATTCACTCTCACAGACTCAACCAGACACAAGATTCCGTTTCAGAAGGGCAGGGTAGGCACAAGTGCTCAAAATTATTTTCTTTTTTGAGGGTTTTTTTTTAAGGACAATGTATTTATTATCTACGTCTTACAAATCTTAGTGATTTACTGTGAACTTTTTTAATGTGTTTTGTTCAGCACATTTGTGTTAACTATGAATGCTTTAAGTTATGTACATATTCTAGAATATTTATCTTGAACCTGGGAATGCCATACATATATAAAAAAAAAAATCTAAGAAATCTGACTCAATTTTATTTGAGTTGCTTGCTTTCTTGTGTAAAAACCGTATGTTGATGAAAAGCTAGAGACGAAGCGATGGTCCAGATAGGAACAGTAGAACTCGCTGGAATTATAATAATTCTTTTGAGTAAAGTAATCTGTTCAACAACTTGTGAACAACTTGTTATAGCAGAACATGTGACCACACAAAGCTACAGAGTCACAGCTGATGGCATGTCCTTGACCTCACACAAAGCTACAGGGTCACAGCTGATGGCATGTCCTTGACCTCACACAAAGCTACAGGGTCACAGCTGATGGCATGTCCATGATGTGACAGTCAGCTGGTGGCACTCAAAGTAGGGAATATCTGATGTTCATTTTACTTGTGAAAGATATAGTAATGGTGGCGCGGTGGCCAAATGGTTAGAGCGTTGGACTTCTAACCCAAGGGTCCATGGTTTGAACCCGGGAGGTGACAATTGTTGTGTCCTTGGGAAAGACACTTTACACCATTTTTCCTCTCCCCACCCAGGTGTGAATGGGGTACCGGCATATTTTGCTGGGGAAGTAAGCCAATTGCAGACTAGTGTCCTGTCAAGGAGAGGATGTAAAAATCATTTATTCCACTTCACGTTATCGAAATTGGGATAAGCTCTGGCTCTATGGGCCTTATAGGCTTTGAAGGAACTTTAAGATATAGTAACAGAAATGTTATACCAAATGTACATTGTTTTGTATGTTGATATGTTTTCAGGAGGACTGTTTCCTTCTGGCTGCTCACCACGTGGGCAAGATGAGGAAAATCAAAATCGGTCATGACAGACCAGAACTGAGTGAGTGCATTGGTTTATTTATTTCGCTTGACAAAGCAACAGGTTTTTGTAATGATATTTTGTGTGCTTGATAAATTGTCAGTCTGTTTCATAACAAGGTGTGGTGTGGTGGTCAGATAGTTAGAGATGCTCTGAATCTTATGGTCTGGATTCGATTCCAGGTGACTGTGTTGTGTCCTTGAGAAAGACATTTTACACAGTGTCCCTCTCCCTATCCAGGTGTGAATTGGGTACTTGAATATTCTCCCGAGGAAGTAAACTTATCTAGAAGATGATGTAAAAAATTGTCTGTTCCTCTTAACACTACTAAAACCAGGATAAGGTCTTTTCTTTTTTCCTGACAAGATAAATTATGTGATGCATTTTAGTTTTATGGGATATACTTTTATATGCATAATATTCTTTTTATTTATGTTCGTTTGTGTCCCTCCTTGGTGAAGCATAGAAAAATGGGCAGGTTTTATTCTAAGTAACCTGGACCTTCATACTAAACTGGATGTGTGTCCAAATAGAGAATTGTAATAGTTGATCATTTGCACGTGTTTTATCTGTCCTTGACATCTCTCCTGACATTTTTCCTTGTCATCATGTCGACAGGTTATGCTTGGTTCCTGGAGGGAGTGACTGTTTATGACATGACATCAAAAAGAATCTACCAGTTTCCTTGTGAACGCTGGCTCTCAGGACAAGACGGAGACAAGAGGACGTACAGGACTCTACAGGTGGATAGAGAAAGGGCTTTCCTTGAAGGTAAGAGCAGCGAGTTTGTCCTTAAGGCCTGCGTCCATGGTACATACTTTGCTTGTGTATTTCCTAAGTATCTTGCAGGTACAAAATACTAAATAGGTTTAAAAATATGGATCCCCTCGATATCATTGTAAGCACTTCTATGTGACATGTGATAAGCACATAATAGGTATATAATATAATCTCAAATATGGACGGGGATTGATATTTGTGCAAAATACTTATGTTCTTTGAAGACTGGCTTCCTCTCCCACCAAACTTTGCAGTGGCTATGACCGATTTTATTAGATCAATATTATTTCAAAGCCATCGTGTAAGCAAGATGTCTTTTTAGAAGCTGTGCAGACACAGACAAAGAGTGTTGCCAAGCATAACCTGTTATTCCCTATTCAGCTCTGTCCAGTGATGAAGGCACTACCTACCTGAAGCACAACTACACATCCGACTCAGCGAGCTCAAACACACACACAGAAGACCAGGGCTATTCCAAGAAAAAAGATAACATTAGCACACAGGTGCAGCCAGGTGTGGTCAGTAGCACGGACTCGGAGACAGAGAGTGACAGTACAAGCACCAGCACTGGCTCCTCTAGGGCCAAGATTGCTATCAATGATCAGGGCCTGAGTCCACGTCGAGATAAGCCGGGGAAAAAGGCGGACAAGGTAATGACCTCATTTACAGATAGAAAAGAAGGAAAAAGATTGAGATATGAGGAGGTACGACAGGGGTGTTCAATAATGATACATTTAAAAAAAACAATAACACTTTGAGCATGCACCAGCAACATTATCAAAAAGATGGACAATTAAGTTTAATGTAGCTAAACTCTCTCTGTCTTAGTATTTATTTAATGACTGAATTTTTCTTTAATTATAATCATAAGAATATCCAATTCAGTACATCAAACAAGTCCGCATAGTGATAAAAAAAAGCAGGGTTTTTAAATGTACTATGAGATTAAGATGCTTGAACAATCGCAATTTTCATCCTCAGCCTCAGGTAAAAGATGACTTTGATGAGAAAGCCAAGACGGGGACGGTCATCACGTTTCATTCAGCCTCTAACCCTCAGGCTGTTGATGAGATTTTCCTTGACCCCAGAGGTCATGACGCCAAGACTAAAGTAGCGGAGGAATATGTGCAAGGTTTCAAGGTTTGGAGATTTCTGTCTATTCGTAGTGCTAGAGGATGCAGAAAATTTGAATAATAAATGCCTATATAATATGTATATTGGCACATTGATATTGTCCATTGGACTTGTTTTGCCACCAGTAATGTTGAATTATTGTAAATTATTATGTCAACAATTGAGTGAAAAAACATATGTATATGTATCAGCATACTATGGCCTAATATTAGGAGATGGTGATATATGGCTTGTCAATATTCCTTAAAGGAAAAAAAATATTAAAATTTAGTATAGTTGATGTCCTCATTAGATCTATATAATTGCCTGAGCAGCTGCAAAATAATAAACTATAATTGAAAAGGTTGAATTAGGAAGATGCATTTTGCAGACAATCTACAAGACTAAAATCACTTTAAAAAATTACTTATGAAACAATTATTCAACGACCATAGACTAAAATTGTTTGTCAAGTTAGCATTAATGTTTTCAGGTAATTCAGTCATTTTTCCCTGTTTCAAAGTCTGTCTTATAGCCAATAAAATGGATGAAAATACCTTGGGCGACCTTGAAATAGATGAAACCATTTTTCACAGGATGCTGTGACCGCCAACGAGGTTCAGCAAAAGAAACGGCTGGAGAGGGAGAGAGAGATGGAGAGGCAGCTGCTTCAAGGGAAAAGTATTCACGATGCCGTCAGGGATGGAGACTTTGAACGTGTGAAGGACTTGCTGCACAGCTTTCCTGAGATGAGAGAGTGAGTGAATTAGTGAGTGAGAGAGAGACAGAAAGAGTGAGTGGATTAGTGAGTGTGACAGTGACAGAGAGAGTGAGTGAATTAGTGAGTGACAGATACAGAGAGAGTGAGTGAATTAGTGAGTGTGACAGTGACAGAGAGAGTGAGTGGATTAGTGAGTGACAGATACAGAGAGAGAGTGAGTGAGTGGATTAGTGAGTGTGACAGTGACAGAGAGAGTGAGTGAATTAGTGAGTGACAGTGACAGAGAGAGTGAGTGGATTAGTGAGTGTGACAGTGACAGAGAGAGTGAGTGAATTAGTGAGTGACAGTGACACAGAGAGCGTGAGTGGATTAGTGAGTGTGACCGTGACAGAGAGAGTGAGTGGATTACTGAGTGTGACCGTGACAGAGAGAGTGAGTGAATCAGTCTGTTTGAGAGTCCCTCTCTTGTCCCCCAAAATATATTTTTACGGTAGTCTACTTTGTACCAACTTTCTTTTCTGTCAAAATAATGTAAATCTCAAGACAAGAGTTGTGATCTTCTTCTCTACAGACTGTCACCAGATCAGTTTAGCCCGATCTATTTTCTTTTTCTCCTGTGAGTTTCAATTCAGTTCTTGCTCTGTTACACTCATCGATGTCTTTTCCAGATTATGTCTGATCTATCTTCATTTCTATCTGAAATTTGTTCTATGCTTCGTCTACTGTGTGATCTGTGACACAACGTGCCCTCTTGTTGCTCCAGTTTCCGAGATGAAAGCAGCTGGACACCCCTCCACCTGGCGGCCGCACGTGGAAACATTGAGCTTCTGCGCTGGCTGGTGACCAGTGACGCTGACATCAATGCTGAGACATCGACTGGTTACAACGCGATGCACATTGCAGCCATGAACGGCCACGTCAATTCTATGATGGTGAGTCTCAGCTTATGATTGTTTTTTATTTTGTTTTTCGTTTCATTTTATGAGCTTGTTTTACCTGGTTCTGTCTTGATGGGTTGTGTGTAATGATGTCATAGACTGCCGTACTGGTAACATGTTGTACAAAGAACTCACAAGGCTTTTTCTTGGCAGGTTGTGTCAATTTTATTTCTTCAGAAATAATGGCATGAATGATCATTTAGAGCGTCTAACAATTTCTAACTATTCAACATCACTACAAAGCATTGCAGAATACTTGTAGCATCGACTTGAGAAAATTGTTGTATTTTTGAGGTACCGGTACATCAAGTTAAATTTTATTGTGTGCTAATAGTTTCATATTTTTATGTTTCTGAATTTCATGTATTTTTTACTGATTTATTTTCATACGAAACAAGAAAAACCCACCAAGTCGGTAGGCCTATATATATATCCTGTTTTCTGTTTGTCTCCTCAGCTGCTCCAAGCTATGGGATCCTCCATCTTTGGTCTGACGGCGGAGAAGCAGTCTGCACTTCACCTGGCCGCCAAGAGGTAAGGCCACCTCATGGTGAACTGGAGAACTTACATGCAGAGTAACGGTTCTTTTGTTGTTTCATCTCACAAGTTCAGGGTTGAACAAAGTGATTGTTAGTTGAAAACTCAACTCTGTCTCATAACTTTTGAAAAATACAAGGTAATCTCATTTATGTCATACAGTCCAATAACTGTACTGATTGGACATGGTACTGATCAAGTGTAAAAGATTTAGATCTACATGTCTTTATCAGGGCTAGAAGCAGGAGTTGAAAACATGTCCGACCCAGAATCACCTCTTTGTCACGTCATTGCTTATGTTTCTGTACTCTTGTCATCTCCAGTGGTCTCTGGCTGATTACACATTGTTGCCGCATTAGCCTGAAAATTTATCTTATGAACATTATATCATGTTTAATTCTATTCTCTTTCCTCTCTCCTTTTTTTATGTTTAGTTTTAAGGGAATGAATGTAACATGTTATCTTTATCGATCAAACTATTTGTTTCAGCGGCCACTTGGAGTGTGTCAAATGGCTTGTAGCCAACAGAGCCTCTCTAGTGGCTGAAGATAACTTTGGTCGCAGCCCGGTTGCTCTTTCAGAACAGTTTGGACATGAAGCCTGCACTGACTTCCTGCGCATTTGTTTGAGGGAACTCTCCAATCCTCGAAGCACATTTGCAATGATGCATGGCAGGCGTATAAGTGGGTAAGTATTCTCCAATGTACCGCTACTTCAAAAAGTGAGCAGATTTTTGCATTTGTTTGTTTTCTTTTTTTTTGTGTTGCCTCTTTAATTAAAGTAATATACTGTACTGTAGCATTATGCATTTTTTCCTTAATTATAAAAAAAAATCAGGCTACTTGAATTATTTGGTACCGATATCTCATGCTTGAAGTTCATTAAAGAATTTTCCTGGCAGGCTCTTGTCAGTTAGGGAGCCTTTTTCAGAGAACAATCCCAAATAATTAGGAAATGTTTCTGGTTGCAATATTCCAGGCTTATGGGTATTTAAAACATTGTGATTACATTTCTGGGTGATTTGTTTGGGTTTTTTTCCTTCCACTTACTTATTGATACATCCTCAATGACCACACCATCTCCCTGGCCCCTAGAAGCGGTCTGCCTCCAATTGAAGAAGATGCTGCATCCGCCTCCAGCGGAAGTCCGTGGAAGGATGATGTGGTGAGTGAGAGCTGCTCTGATACTTCTGTCTCTGTCCACTTTCTTTGAATATCCCTACTCACCTCTGTCTCTGTCTCTGTCTCTGACCACTTTCTTTGAATATCCCTGCTCACCTCTGTCTCTGTCTCTGTCTCTGACCACTTTCTTTGAATATCCCTGCTCACCTCTGTCTCTGTCTCTGTCTCTGACCACTTTCTTTGAATATCCCTGCTCACCTCTGTCTCTGTCTCTGTCTCTGACCACTTTCTTTGAATATCCCTGCTCACCTCTGTCTCTGTCTCTGTCTCTGACCACTTTCTTTGAATATCCCTGCTCACCTCTGTCTCTGTCTCTGTCTCTGACCACTTTCTTTGAATATCCCTGCTCACCTCTGTCTCTGTCTCTGTCTC
>JBDFRD010580381.1:0-28873 GCA_039654405.1 Bullina lineata | reverse complement strand
CACAGGCATTTCATTATTGTAATTATTATACTATCCTGGAATGTAATTCAGATCGAGATGAATTTTTTGAGCTATCAGCGATCAAAATCGGTTCAGTAATAAAGTCTGTAGCTGCAACAGAAAATAAGCCTATATTTTTTTTATAATAGATTTGGGAAATCATTTTTCTGTCCTGCTGTGCAGATTGATTTGTTAATCATTTACATCCATTTTCAGTGGTGGAGGAGTATTGTGGTCCATTTAAATAAACAGAAATGCCAAACCATCCTCTTTGAGTGTATAGTTTAGAGTCGCTTGCATTGGCTTGTCTTCAACCATAATTCTATTTTATCATGTTCTGCAGCCTCGGACAACAGACTCCAGCCCAGACATGGACACGTATGAAGTGGTATCTCGTAATGGAGAGGAAAGTGCAGATGGTGAAAAGTCGGAAGAAAAGAAACCACAAGGGTTATCAGAGCAACAGGAAGATGCTCAAGACTCAGGAGCGGACGGGGATGAGGCGGAGGACTGTGAGGAAATTGTGGATAAGGCTGAGGAAGAGGAAATCTACAAAGAGGATGTAGAGCCAGATGGGAAAGAGGAACAAGAGGAGGAAATTATGGAGCAGGTGAGAGTGGCAGGAAAGGAGGAGGAGGATTCAGAGGAACACACTGTGGTGAGACATCGAAAGTCGAACCTGGAACATGAACAGTAAATTCTCTTCTCTTTTCCCCCACCCTCACTTTTTTTTTTCTCAGTTTCTTTCCCAACTTCCTAATTTGAATCAATACTCAACTGAGAATGTGGGACATAATTTAGCAAAGGAACAAGATACTCTTTGTTCTGAGTTTATTGAGTTTCAAAGTGGACATGACCACCATGCTCATCTTCTCTTGGCATGAGTATACATTACCCAATAAAGCTGAATGTGATTACCAAATTTAAAATATGATTACAATTTAAAACCAAATATTTTTCATTTGATGAATTTGATAATTCTTAATAACAGAAAATAACGTGCAAGCTTAACTAATTTAAGCTCAGAAGAAGAATTTTTGAAAATGGCTCCGTAGACGTTTTACAATCACTAAGTGAGCATTTAATCTGATGGTGCACAGTTATAGTAAGTTAAAGAGCTTGAAGGAATGTCATCTGAGACTTCTGTTTTTGATGTTGAGAAAATAAGGAAAATTCAATTGATAAATTACTTTTGCTGTTTTCCTACATTTTTTGCATTAACAGTGCAAATTTCACTGACATGTACCCTTTAAATTTAAAGAAGGTGAAATATATTTCTTATGTATTTTTACACTTTGTAGGGTAAGTCGTTTCTCTCTCCCCCCGTTTACCACCCAGGCAATTTAAAGTCATTTTTAAAAAGTCATTAAATTTTTTTAAATATCTCACTCATTATTTGTTTACATTCTTGGTGCCACAATGTGTATTTTTATAAATATAGCAATAAAAACCATTTTGCTTACTACACCAGGAAGTGATGCTGTTTTATCTATCTCTCTTTTTTTTAAAATTTGTAACAACAAAAATTAAAAACTAGGTTTTGTGTTGGGAACTCTTTTGCTCCTCTCCTCAGTGTTTCATTATAATAAATGAGATCTAGGTTTGAGAATGGGATTAATGCTGAATCTTTTAGAAAGAAGTGTAGTGCTTGCTTAGTAAAAGATCTTTCTAGTGTTTGTGCATTCTGTCGATGTTATTATAGGTTTTGTGGATTGTTTTCAAGCAAGACAAATCGTCACCTCAGTTTAGAATTGTCATATGTCCACTCAACTCAGTTTTGAGAAATCGCGTTTCAAAGAAATTTTGGTACATGTAGTTGTTGTTGGCATACGACAAATATTGGAATTTTCATACTTAAAGTGAACTGATGGTCTTGAAAATACAAAATCATCTAGTAATAACCTATGGAAGGCCTTTGGTGGATTTAACTCAGATTTTGTGAAAAGTGGACATACGGCACTTGTAAACTGAGGCGACGAAATGTTAAGGTCTATTGTGAATTCATTGATGACTTGGAAAGAACTGGCAGAAGAGTTTGCCAATGCCAATAGTTCACGGTTGATGGCTCTAATGAGGAATCTTACGTACATTGACAATCCATCACTCAAGGGAGACAGCTGTAAATTGGAAGGAAATTAAGATTACTCTGTGTTGCAGTTCTCTATTTTTCAACCACTTCAAAAAATTCAGTCTGGAATGTCAAGCAAACTGGAGTGCTTCTACGTAAAATGTAATTATTTAGTCCAAAAAAAAGGTTACTGCTTTATTTGAAAAGGTCTGTGAGGACGTTGTCGTTGGAAACTGCACAAGCAGCACATCTGTCACATCTGCATCACCTTAATCTAAAGTGTGGGCATTTGAAGGATATTATTGCTTTTCTGTAGCTTACTTTAAAATATAATATTTATTTTTAATTTGAAACCACTTTAGAGTGAAACATAAGACTGTCTGTTCTGAACAAATATTGTGAACATCTAAAAAACATAGATCCAAGAACTATTTTTTTGACTTCATCTGTTCATCTTGTTCTTTCCCATGATTATTGCCATCTATGCAAATGAAACAGCTGTCAGTGTCAGAGCTCTCCATCTCTACCACTTTCTTGTATTTTTATTCTTCTCTTTCTCCTCTTCTAAGAAAAGGTAGCCATGATAGCTAATATTTATAAGACAGGATTTTTTATTTTAAGCTTGTTTCACTGAATGCCATTTTCATCATTTAAAAAAAATAAATAAACATCACCATCTCTTTTATCCCCTTCACGGTACCAGTACACTGAATGTTTGTTTTTTTAATGTAAAAATGAAATGTAACAAAACTTTACCGATGTTTGGTGTGTTTCATTATTATAACGGTTGTTGTAGAATTTGTGATTCATTTCTGTTAGCGAGTGTCGATTTTTTAAATTTGACTTTTAAAAGAATGAAGTTGATAATAGGGAAATACTTTTTCCATAAAATAACTGAGAATATCCTATTATTTCTTGTAAAAAGTACTATGTGCAAAGCTTTCCTGGAAGAGTTATAATTGTAAGCTAAGTGTTGGGATTTGAAATTAAAATGTTGAGAACAGAAGCTTCAACATGCCAAGTGAAACATGTCCTGATTGGTTTGATGAGGAACTGGAGTGAAGTGTGTATTCTCCTCTTTTTTTTGTCTTTTCAGGCTGTTTGTTAGATATGTGTAGGGATATCTGTTGTTTTACAACCCTTAAAATGACGGTTGTATCATTTATTATTTAGGAGATATATGGTGTAACATTCAGACACACATACTGCATTGTTAGTATTCAGTGAAGTCGATAAACTTAATTGCTGTAAGAGGGTTGTACATTAAATTTGTGATAACAGGATGTAGCATGGGAATTTGTGCTAAAAGCCAAAATGAAATTAGAAAGTGAAAACATTTTTATTTCTTGTAAACTGTTTTCTTGTTAAATATTCTTGTCGTGTTTTATTCGATTTTGCCTTGAAGTGAAAAGGTTAATGAAAAAAGTGTTTGGTCGTTATTTTTGTCTCCTAAAATCTCAAAGAATTTTTCAGTTTCTCCTAAAATCTTCTGAATATTTAGCAGACTTGCCAACTACTGATATTAATTTTCGTAGTCAAAATTGCGAAACCGGAAATGGACGATCGCCGGGCAGTCGGCGAGTAATCAATTCAAGTATTGGATGATTTTTACAAACATTCTTTATTTATACTTAATTAGAGAGCAATCTAGAAGTTTTTGAAAACCTCCTAAAATCTCCTAGATATTTATAGGCCCATAGTGCTACGACCCCTGATTTAGGATTTGAGGGAAGCTATAGGGAACAATGGCAAAAGAACAAAAATGTTTTTTTGGGCAAAGGGTTACAGAATTTAAAACATTAAGTGTGTTGAAATGTCTTCCTTAAAAAAAGTCAGGACCAAGTAATTGAAGAAATGCTTAGCTTTTGGCGTATATACTTTGAGTGATACTGATAGACAAAGAGTACTCACGCTTTCAGGTGTTCCTGATTACATGATGATTAAAATTTCAGTCATAGACCCTTTTGAATATTGTGTGAACTTGTTGAATATTGTAAGCAAAATTTCTCTTACTGATGAAAATGTTTTCTCAATGTTCATTGAAAATAGACTTGAATATAATCTGTAATCATTCGTTTTCTAAAAGTCTATCGTTGCCCGAGTGTACTCCCCTTAACCCCTTGAATCTCCATTTGTCATTGCCTTAATGCTGTTTTGTTTCTGTTTGTGTAGAGTGTTGATAATTTTAATCTTCGGTGGAAAAATAAAACACTAACAATAATATACTGGAAAAGATATTTGAGTGGTTTTCGATTTCAAATCACATAAAATAGAATCTGCACTGCGCACATCAGGTATGTTTTTATTCATTTTCCTTTGTGTGTGTGTAAGTCAATCTTGTGATCTACTTCATGTCTCAATTTGTGATCATTGGGCTGGGCTTGTCTCATTTGCAATATTACGGGATGGAAATTTTAATATATTAAGTTTGTGCCAAGTTTTTTGACCTATGTATTTTATTAATATTTCATGACTTTGGTTCAGTCTTTTCTTCCTGTGTCATGCACATGTTTCATTTTTCAAGTAATAGGTTGAAATTTTGTGTTGTACATTTCAGTGTTCTCATCCCTTAGTTTTATTCAGATTGTCTTTTCAATTTTAATCAGAAGCCATTTGCTAGCTTGTCTATTTTGGTTTTATGTCACATGTCCGGGTTGAAACCCAATGTAAAGGAAATCCTTGTATATTTATTACTTGATCATTATTGTTTCAAACTTTGGTCACTTTACAACCAACAGTGAAGCATGCTCTTGTTTTTTGTTTTTCATGTACAACTGCAAGTTGATTGCTATCCTTTTTAGTAATGTAAACTTGATAGGAAACAAAGTGTTAGGAGAAACATTGATTTTTTTTTTTGAATCTGTAACTAAAAAGTGTAACTGCAGATATTTTTTTTTATTTCTCTTATGCTTGTTTTATTATTGAGAGAATTTTGTTTAAACCACAAACTAATGAGAAAACTGTTTTCTTTATTTTATTTATTTGGGGTAAAAAAATGCTCTTGTTGCCATGCATACAGCATGAGGCACACAAAGCTTTGATGATGATTGCGATCCCTGAGAAGGAGGGAAATCTGCTTAGCTCTGTGGTGACAGTTTCTTCAACAGTCACTGTGATTTGTCTTTTTACTAGAAATGTTAATGATCAAACTTGTGTTATACCATATTATTAATAATATAACAGGGTAAATAGATTGATACTTTATTTGTAATGCTTGCAATGATGTTTACTGTTTACGGATGTATCTGTTTTTTTCCCATTATTTTTAAAAGTAACAGTGATATTTAGATTATTTAGATGTTTTAATTGGCCGTTTTTTTTCCTCCTTTTTCTTTAATTTTTGTTTCATTTTAATTTTTATGTGATTAAATAGGTATTTAAAGAGGGACAGTTGGTCCTATTCTGATTTTTATTGCACAATGGGTGAACGAACTGCTTACTTGACTAATTCATCATCATCCTGGTCTCATCTCGCTTCTGAGGTTGAATGCCACTTGACTAATTAAGGGCAGATATTTCATGTGTTGTGTTCTTCCTCATCTTATGATATGAAGCATTCATTTTTTCAACACAAATCTTCCAACCCTGTCATTCTTTGTATCATAATTTGTTGAATTAGTTTGCTTCCAGTTTTTTTCAGACACAGCATAATTCACTTATCTCTTTTCACTTTTATTTGATTACTGATTGTGTAGCAATTAGAATTATTTACATATATTATCTCAACAGTTCATTTCTTTTACTTATTTATTTTAAGATTGAGTTCTCTATTTGTATGAACATTTCGCATAATATTGTTTATAATTTATAAAATTGCAGATTGCTCTTTTTCCTGTACTTTCGTAAACTTTTACATGTCCTGATTGCAATTTTAGAAAAAGGTAGTTGAATGACAATTGTTTCATTTTTTCTCAAGATACTGTTGTCACTAGATTTTTTTCCTTTTTGCTTCCCACATGCTATGGTAACTTCATATTTGTGGTGTTCTAGTTCTATTTTTCTTATTTATTATTAAAGGTCATATTGTATTCACAAGCTTGAAGTCAGAAGATTCGTTACTAATCCATGGACTCTTTCATCCATTCTTGTTTGAACGAGAAGGGTAAATATTTGCTGTGACTGAACAGTTTGACAGCGGAGCATAGTTGAACCTTATAACTTAGAGGAAAAAAAATGCATGAAAAATATTTCATTAATAATTGTTCAGTCAAAATGATTCATCTGATCAAATTGTCGTTATCTTTTGAAGTACAAATTTTGAAACGTTAGATGTCAAAATGGAGAAGGAGCATTTTTTGCATCAACTCATAAACAAAACAAAATAAAGTACACATTTTATACAAGCTAATAGTTTCAAGCAAAAGGAATATAATTTTTTAATTACATGCTTGACACTTGTATTATATTCTAGGTAATAGATCTACATGTATTAAAATTTCCTCCAAAATACATAGAAAATTGGCTGCTGAGTAAGCCAATTAAATTTTTAGAGGCATGGTAGCCAAATGGTTAGAGCATTGCGCTCCTAATCTAAGGGTCCTGAGTTTGAATCCAGCCGTTTTTCCTCTTTTCACTCAAGTATGAATTGGGTAGTGCTAGGGAAGTAAACCTACCACACATTAGTGTCCTATCTGGGAGGTGATGTAAAAAAAATACATGTGTAATCTGTTCCCCTTCATGCTTCCAAAACTTCAGCTCTATAGCCTTAGAGGCCTCGAAGAAAATTTACTTTAATCTGATCTGTCACTGAAATGCTTTCATAATGTGTCATAATTTAAGGGATCAAAGATTTATTTTAAAAAAAAAGTTCTTTTGAAAAGAGAACAGAAATAGACCATGATGTTTTCTCCATCTGAAATCCCGCCTGTATCGCTGAAAAAGTTAACATTTGCGTTCATTTGAGCAATACAATCTCTACATATTATTATATTCTTGAACAGTTGGATCAAGTTTTTGGCTTGAAAAGCTCTATACAGTGTTCCTTTACTTTACAGTGTCTGATGAATTTGAGCAACTCTTATGAACAAAGGGTGGCGCCGTCGCCGAATTGTTAGAGTGTTGGACTCCTAATCCAAGGGTCTAGGGTTCGAAACCAGGAGGTGACCGTGTTGTGTCCTTGGGAAAGACACTTTACACCATTTTTCCTCTCCCCACCCAGGTGCGATTTGGGTACCGGCATATTCTGCTGGGGAAGTAAGCCTATGACAGACTAGCATCCTGTCTAGGAGATGAGGTAAAAATCATAATCATCTGTTCCGCTTCAGGCTACAGAAACCGGGATAGGCTCCGGCTCTATGAGAATGGGCCTCTTTAGCCTTGAAGGAACTTTACTTTACTTTTTTACTATGTACAAAGAAACCAGGAATATCAGTTCTATTTATAACTTATCTTAGTCCACCCCCATCCCCCTCTCTCCCCCAAGTGTGATATTAACTGTTCACTCAATTTATTGATTTATTTCTCATTCTTGTGTTAACTGTTTCTTTGAACACTCGCTCAAATACAATCATATACTGTTTGCACAAGTGTAGTTTCTTTGAGATCCACTTTTTTCAAATGTCAGTAAAAGCACTCCCATCTTTGGCATTGGAGACACAGCTGTTCTTACTTAGAAGTTCCAACTTATGCAGGAATCGTGTGTCAGTGAATGAAGGTTTCACAATTTGAAGTGAAATCAAAGCTAAGTCCTGTTCCTCTCCAAATAATTTTATCAAAAACTAATATGTGTACTAGATCTAGCATTATGACAAAATGTTCATAAATGTGTACGATAGTACATGTATTAAGTAATATTGAAAAATGGGTTTCAGATTTGAGATAGATGTATTTCAAATGTTTCGTGTTTTTTTTCTCTGGTGGAATTGAACACATTTGATTCAAGTGGATTTGACATTAATGAATGCGTTTTTTTTTTTTTTTTAAATGTCTCATGTTGTCATTTGTCTTGAGTAGATTATATTAAAGTGACTGTTTATTTTATCACAGTGTTTTCAGAATGTTTATGAACATCCAGTATTGTTTTAAGTGTTTGTTCTGTTTTTGATGTTGTGTCCACTTAGTTCAGTATGAAAGCCACGAGGTACAGATCACCATCTGAATCCGAAGAGAAAGATTTGGGGATCAGTGAAATCATGGTTGCATAGAAATATACAGTTCTTGTTCATGTATCATATTTTTTAGTCATACCTGGACCATTTTCCATTAAGTTCTACATCTCACCAGTTCAGTCAGTTATGGTCTTAAATTTTTTTCTCAAGTCAAAGCACTGAGTCTTGATCTTCAAAACATGAACAGAAACTCTTGCAATTTAATTCTCTAGTTCTTCAAATTTTGCCAAGCGTTTTTGCTTAATGTTGGGAATTGAACAATAATCCTGTACATACAAAATCAGGGAATGGGATGAGTGGTCCCATAAGCAGAAAGGTAGAAAGCATTATGAAGATGGCAAATCTCAGAATAATAGCCCGATATAAGAATCAGATTCATTCTTTTGTGAGGAGGCCTGTAAAGTGTAATGTGCATTGTCAGGAATATTTTGAGCCAGTCTATTGATGGAAATAAATATATACAAAGAGATAAAGTGACAATTGGCAGGTGCTACCTTTGAGAAATGTCAGTCAACAGTAACAGTATAATTACCCTGCCATTGGTAGAAGTAGAATTCAATTCTTGGAGCTTTGGCTTCCCGTGGAAGGTTCTTTCTTTACTACGGTAGTAACCAGTTTTTGAATACTAAATCAATACTGTGTCTTCCATGCTATGACATTTATTAGTGGTACAAAATACTTCAAGATCAAAATCAACAACAAAACAAAGATTCAAATAGGTTGCAACTTTTATTATTTTTGTGGTGTCAGTTGATACCCATCCTGGGTACAGAGACGGATTAGCTGTGGAACAATGAACAATGGAATGTTGAGGAACCATCCGGCCCCTGGACAAAAGTGATTATTTCACCTCAGACAAGTGCAGGTAGAAGCTTCCCCCTCTCTCTGGTAGGACGTGTAGGGGAGGGCAAGAGGAAACATGATTTATGTCATCATAGAACAACTGTGCAAAGATTATAGACATGATTTCAATTTAATCTGGAAATGTACTTAAAAGGCGAAAAAAAATGGTAATGATTTTATGCTTCAGAGGAAAACTTTTTATCTTTTGCTTCTTGACATACAGCAGTATTATAACATCTAAGGGAATTTCCACACTGCAGAAATAACCACAGCAATTAATTTCCATCTTGGTCTTGGACTAGTAGACAACACAAAGTGATGAAAATAGGTCCCTTGTCGTGAACAGTGAAAGGAACTGTTGTTCCACTTCAATCCACACAGCACATTTTTGAATCCTTTGTTTTGACAGCCATGCAAAATATGAAGTAACAAAATACAAAAAAAAAGGTCTTTTCAATTGAGATAATGAAAGCAAACTATTCGATACGGTTTGGTGTAATCAATTGTATTTTGTCGGAACATACCAATATTTCTTGTGGAGAACTGAACTTGACCATTTTAGAATAAGCATTGCATGATACATGTAGATCTTTCAATGACTTTCGAAAAATTACCAGCTGTTTAAGGGTAAACAATAAATGAAAAATAAAACGAATCTTAACTGATGCAAACCTGAATTTTGAATTTACATTCCCCTAGCGAAATGAGCTCAATTTATACTTTGGGAGGGGTGGAGGCGCAGATTATCTTTTTTGAGCAACCCTTATCTTTTTTTTTTCAATTCACTATCGGCATCTGCAGATTTGCATCGAACGTAATTTAATCTGTTTGTGAAAAAGAATGCCTGATATTAAGAAGGATAAAAATAAACATTAAAAAGAGAACAGAAATGGTAAGCAATCATTTCTTTTTCACGTCATTTCTGATAAATTTCAATTGACTCTTATTAAACAATACACAGAAATTAATGCAACAGGCTGAGAATCAAAGTTGTCACTGTATCAGTCCTACCACAAATGGCTAGGGCTAAAGTACAATGTATTTGCGCCAGCAAGACAAGGCAAAACACTTGTGCTTTCTTACTAGAGCTATGCACCAATAATGTACTCACAAAAAGGTGAAATGTGTTCCTCGTGGAGATATTTAATCATGATAAAAGGCAAATTGGGACTATAAAAATGGTTCATTTTCTCAATGGAACAAAATAAATGTGCATTTATGCAGGCATGCATGTATTGTATTTGCAGGTAATTGTACGGGAATAAAGGAAAACGAATGCCGAAAGACAGTTTAAAACAGAATGATCCCGTCCACCTACGCAACTCTGTGACCGTAGTCTGAGAGGGGTGAACAATAAATGGACAAGCATAATGGAGTGTGTTTGCTGCCGTACTGATTTACAAAATCAAAGAGAGTATGATGACAATGCGCAGTTGCTTCCTACATATTATTTACAAACACTGTTGCTCAGTTTCTAGCACTGATTCCAGCCTGGGGACAACAAAAGTAATAGAACTGCACTATCACAGGGAACTTTATCACCAAAGTGTCTCTGGTCTCAGTATGACAGGGAAATGGGATCTCAAGATAACTTCTACGGCTACTTGATTATTTTATACGATGGCCCAGATGTTAAGATCTATGTCCAGGTTCGATGGATGTTGCTAAATAAATGAAAAAAGTCAATGCTAGAAATTTATACAGTGAAAAAAGACCCATGGCAATATTTTTTCCAGATTTTTTTTTTATCCCATAGGCCTACCTCATGTATGTCCAGGGTTTTAAGTTTGATTCCAGTCAAATCCAAAAAGTAGATCTACTAGGCTGCAAAGTCATACATGTATTTTTGAGAAAAAAAACAACAAACAAAATATAAGACAATTTTTTCTTCTTGCCCAGTAATCTGATTTAAAAGACAGAATGTTCACGCAGCAACTGCACCACTACTAAAGAAAAACTGTGTCCCCCGAGAAACTGTTTAAAATGAAGAAAAACTATGACAGACATCCATGTCATCTACTTAACAATTTAAAGATACCCCCAAATGGCCACAATGTAAAAAGAACATAACACCATTCTGCATAGTAGAGGCACTTCAGGTTTTAAGTTCAAATAAAAAAAAAAAAGCAAAAAATGTACACAAGTTGTAACAAGAGAATGTGATATTTACAAGAATAAATTACTTCAAAATTGTACATGATGCATAATGATAAGAAGATATGGTTTTCTCAAGGTAAGCAGCTTGCAATATCAAGGCGAAAAACCTTATGAACAATTTCCTTACATGCGTGGATATATGCCTCAATTTTCAATCTTGGGCTGTCCAAACACAACAAAGAGTTCTGTACAACAAACAGTGCAACACACCCACAGTGAAACAACGCAAAAATGTGCGCCGCTTCTTTATACACTTCCACAAATCATTTCCATAGAACTGGTTCATTACAAACAAGTTTTTCCCACTCTGCTTACTGTCAGACTCTATTTTTTTCATGTCTGCTCAAGTCAGTAGAAAGAAAACCAGCCATTCTGCCATTTTATCAGATACAGTGTTTTAAAATTAAAAATCATCATTCGGGATAACGGGAGGGGTGGATAAAAACCTTTCACATTCAAAGAAAGAGGCTTTACTATTGAGAAAAAAAATCTTGCACGCTTGCTACTGCCTCAGCACACATTGCTGGCTCAATAACGAAACAAAAATACTGATACAACAGAATATCATTATATGTATAACTAATATAAGAACTATTACAATTGTCAACTCAAAACAGACAGGAGTATCAGAGACAATGAGTTGACAAAGCCCTTCAATACAGAACAACCTGAAAACTGAGCTCTTACCATGGCACGACATACAATTACAATGTTGTTCCTATGTCTGGTTCAGAAACATTCCTTACACCGCCCACAACAGTGCCCCTTTATGACAATGCCTGGTTCAAAAGCACTGTACAAGCAAAGTGTAAAAAATGAAACCTTTCTTACAGTTTTTGACACTGTCTAAAATTGGGAGTGAGCAGATAAATCTATGATTATTTAGCATTGACAGGATAGGCCAAGTCTCAACATGGCTCAAAATGAAAAGAATGAAATCGGTACATAATTGATTTAAACAAAAAAGAAAAAAAAGCCACCAAACATGAATATAAATAATCTGAAAAATCACCGTTTTTCTGACGGAGTTTTAAAAAAAAGGAACAGATACTGAAGAAAAGGAGCACAGAGGTATATATGCTTAATTTCAGTTGAATGCAGAAAAAACCAAAAAGGCATTAACACGAACAAAGAAATGGCAGTCAGAGATGCCCGTGAAATCACCAACTGAAGACAAATAATGATCTGTTGCATCAATGCTACCTTCTTTCTACATTGGCCTCAATTAGCAAAGTTTAAAGTTGACAATCAGTGTTTAAGCCTAGAAGCAAACAATTCATAATTTGACAAAAAAATACCTTCAACCAAAGAAAACATGCATTATGTGTCTAGTCAGAAATGACCATGATTTTCCTTGTAATTAAAAATCAAATTTGTGAACATTAAAAATAAGAAATGGAAATATAAAACATATAACAAAAGGGGCAGAAAAATGAATGTATATTGAGGTCTTGGTGACATGACGACAAAATAAAAAGCTGACACAGCTTTCATCTTTTTGATATATTTACATGGTACACGCATGATTTGCAACATAATAAACCAAATTGTGAAATCTGTTCTGACTTGAGACAGACATATCATTTGGTCAGCGAAGTTAACGAACAAGTAAAATAATGCTATGTAAATTATTAAAACTGTCAAATAATGTCATAGCCTACCAAAGACAATAAGAAAAAAAGTGCCTGTAACATAATTTGCAACCTACTCCAACAACTAGTCTCCCATCTCAGCAAAATCATCAAAACACTTACAAAACAAGGTTTTAATTTCACATTTTAACAAAGCGTACCTCTTTGAAAATCGTCGAAGACCGTTTCTGACAATAACGAAAATTATACCATCAACGAACTTTGTACCCCGTCCTGCACTGATCATTCCAAATCTGATATTCCTAGGCAAAAAAAAAAGGAAAAAAAAACCACACAAATAAAAAACTTCACTACTTCAGTGTCATGAATAGATCTACCGAGTTTGGTATACTATATTTGTTTACATTTATATATGTATCAGTCAAAGCTTCTATTGGCTCTTTTTCAAATGGCAAACTCTTCAGTAACAATGACATGATGAAGGTCATTAATGTGTGGGATCACTGACACATGATAAAATGAAAAAAAAAAAAAAACTCTGTGCTAACCTTGGGTTGCCCATCTCCATTGTCTATGTAGTTGTTATTTCAAGAATGACACGACGGTTTTCTGGTCAGACACTGGCGAATGAAGAACCATTTAAGCCTGTAATTGGGGTTCAAAGGACTTCAAAAATCACTGAGCTACCCAATCGATCGCGAGCATGAAATTACAGAATATTCACTTCACGGTAGCCAACAGAGCAAGAGTCATGTGAAAAAAATAAAGCACACACTGGAATTGCAGCTGAGTTTTGTTTGTTCCCATCTAAACCTGAGAAATAATGATCTTAGAAGCAGAACCCAAACAAATAAGCAGTCATTAAATAATACTAAAAATACCAAGGAAATTTCAATTGAAACACGACAAAGCAAAAAATGAAGACAAAGAATATAACATGAAAAAGAAATATCTGAGATAATTTAAATTTTTCTATTGATAGCAGTAGTGTCATTTCAGTTTTAAATGTTTTTTTTTTTCCTTTCTGGCAGGCAGAAATTTTAACGTCATGTGCAGGACTGTCATGAGAAGAGAGAAGGTAACAAACTGTTTTTATTTTTATCTTCTTGGGTAGTGGTACTTAAAAAAATAATAATAGGGTTCTAGATCTACATCTGCAACTGACTGTGAACAGAACAGAACAGACTATTGTACTTGTAGGCATCCAAGAAATGGAACAAATCTAAAAAAAATTACAGGATTTCTTCGAGCAAGAGTACAGCATTAATTATATAGTTTGGTTAGCTAATGTCAATAAATTTAGGGCTGCCTCTTTCTCATCATTCTGATCGTGGAGGCCATCCACAGAAGCATGCCGCTGTGGTGCTGCTCCTCTAGACATCAATGGAGGCTCCTGACCTCCACTAAAAGTGTTTCTCCTGCCTGAAACTTTTTCTATCTCCGTCCCTCCTTTACTGGATGATGTTAACTTATTTGAGCTGGGGAACTGCCGATTGTTCTGGCCCTCCGTGCTGGTCACAACGGGGGATACCTCCTGTCCATTAACTGCGATGCAATCACTCCCTACACCACAACCACTTCTGTTGGTAAACGATGCACTAGTGGTTGGTCGCACCACTGTCTGACTGAGCAAGCCTGAAGGCCCAGACAGAGAAAAGGAGAAGTGTGTGTTTCCTTGGTAAACACCGTTCACAGTACCAGCGGTCTGATGTCCATTGGTGCCACTGGCCAGGCTGCTGGCTTTGTGCATGCTGGGAATGGGGGATACCTGGGACTTACTGCCTCCTGTCAGGCCTTCACCCGCAGTCGTGCTGACAGCTTGGGCTGCTAATCTGTTCTGAGAGTATTGCTCTGATGCCTCAATAGATGCTGGTGGGACCAGGAGCTGAACATCTGCTTTAGGGGCTGGCTGAGCAGTAGAGGACATGGCGTTGACGTGAGCAGAGGGAGCCTGCATGGCCTGTGCACCAGAGACCAATGTGTTGTTAGTAGGAGTTGCTGGCTTGTCACCGACCTTGTATACTATAGTGTTCCTTCCGTTGAATAGGTGGCGCTGCTGCACATTCTCTGTGTTATTGCTGGTGGCTACAGAGCCCTTGCTGGCAGCCAAGGCATTGTTCAAACTTCCCACAGGCTGACTGAGAAGAATATGGGCCAGTTTTTCTTTCTTGGTACCACCATCTCCTGCCGGACTTGTGGAGTTCATACCCAAAACACTTGCCATGCTCTGACCTGATGCTGCAATAGCCGAACTTGACAGCTGGATCCCGCTCACTTTTGGGCTTGAATTCAGCAACACTTGGGGGTTTTGACCTAAGATTTGTTGGCCCCCTTCAGTTGGGCTTACCAGTTTCACTGAACTGACCATACTGGCAGGTGGACTGACCTTGACCGGGGAAATAAAATACTGACCAGCCACTCCTGAGTTGTTTAGAATGACCTGAGGCACCGGTTTGTTGATGAGCATGTTCTGAACATTTGGCGTTGCCAAAGCCTGTGGGCTGACCAATTGACTGCTACTGACTACAGAGGCCTGGTTCATATTCACTGGCCTGGGGTTCATAACAGCCCTTACTGCTTGTGATGACATAATGGTCCCTCCTACACCCAGAGAGCTTATTGCACGAATTCCCACCTGGTTGGTTGAAATCTGAGTTGGGCCATTGGCTTTTGCTGGTGACTGCCCAGAGGCTCCCGGTGATACAGAACCCTGATTGATGAGGAACCGAACCTGAGACTGGTTGGGCCCAGTAGGAGCACTCAACTGGGCCAGGCCTGTGGCTGAGACACTGGGGGACTGGAGCTGGGGTTGTTGTTGTACCAGGTTGACAACTTGCTGTGTCCTTCCAGCAGGCTGTGCAGCTTTGATGAACAGCTGCTGCAGGCTGTTGGCCTGGAGTCCAGTACCTGGGGGCAGCTGTGCCTGCTGCACCACCTGGGCTGGTACCAGCTTGGTCGCCGGTTGCTGACCAGTGAGAATGTTCTGGGTCCCCATGGCCTGTGGACTGCTCAGGATGTTCTGAGTCCCCCCTGGCTGCTGACTGCTGAGAATGGTCTGGCTTCCCACTGGTTGCTGTGGCGGTCCACTAAGAATGGTCTTGATTCCCGTGGCCTGCTGCTGACCACTGAGGACATTCTGAGTTCCTATTGACACCTGCTGTTGAGCATTTAGAATGTTCTGCACTCCAACTGCCTGTTGCTGACTGCTCAGAACCGTCTGGTTCCCAGCAGACTGCTGCTGATTGCTGAGGATGTTTTGTGTCCCTAGGTGTTGCTGATGGCCATTCAGGATGTTCTGGGCTCCAACAGGTTGCTGTAGGACAACATTAGCAGCCTGACCCAGCTGCAGCTGGGGACTGGCTTGAGCTGCCACCTGCACAATTCTGGCCTGGTTCTGGGGTGCCACGACTGAAGGGTTGACCGCCCGCTGGTTCACGGCAAGCTGTATGATCTGGCCTGGAGGGCTGGCTTTGTTCAGCTGCTGTGGCTGAGCAGTTGCGATCTGAGCTGTCTGCTGTTGCTGCTGTACCTGTACTTGACCTACTCCCATGTTGGAGACCAGCTGTCCCAGCTGCTGCAAGTGAAGGGTCACTACCGACGGTTGCTGGCCAGACCCTTGACCTTGTACTGCAGGGGGTTTTGCTGTGAGAATAATGCCCCCTTGCTGCTGTCCTGTTTGCTGTAGCTGCTGCACCTGAAGGTTTGGGTTGTTCTGCTGTAGCGCAAGGAGCTGCGCCAGCTGACCATTGACTGGTGTCTGGTTACTGCCAGTAGCCAAGCCACTGGTGGCTTGCTGCACTAGGCCTGTGCTGTTCTGTGGCATCAACCCTGGTTTGACCCCGACAACCTGAAGGCCATTTGGCCGCTGGATGATAGAGCTCACAGCATTTGAGTTAACCTGCATCTGAGATCCAGCTGGAATCTGACTGTTGTTGGCAATCTGCTTCACCAGTTCCGAGGCCGGCATGGAGGCTTGGAGAGCGTTCTGAGGAGCAGTCACATCCAAACTCTGAGAAGCTGGCACCACAGAAGAAAGACCAGATGGGTTGACAAACATCAGTTTTACTCCTGGGCTTGGATTCTGCAGAGCGACACCTCCTGCATTCCCTAGCTTGTTTACGACTTGACCGCTCTGCTGTTGCTGAGCAAGGGCTATTGTGTTCTGCTGGGTTGGAGTGGCTACGTTAAGTATTCCCTGCTGACCATTACTGCCAACCACGGAAGACTGCTGGAACTGGATTTGATTTCCTGGCAATTGGATAACATTTCCAGTTTGAGACGTTTTGGCCAAAATTATGCTGCCTTTGGCCAATTGTTGCTGTTGCTGCTGCTGCTGAATAAGTGAAGACTGAGGGATGACAATACCCTTTGATGTCATGTATCCCTGAACAAACTGACCCGTTCCTCCGCTTTGAGGGGTGACTTTAAGCATGACGTTTTTCAACCCACTAAAGGCAGATGCAAGGGTTGAGTTGGCCGCTCCTGATACAACAGCTCCAGCAGCGGCGTTCACAGAAACCGGGGTAGCCACATCTTGACCCAAGGCCATGATACTCCCACTGACACTAGCCATCTGAACAGTAGCAGAGGAAATTACTGAAGTTGCCACACTGCCCACTCCTTGGATCTGACTGCTGGTGGACCCAAGGTTGTTTAGAGCCATTCCTGGGATGGTGGGACACACAGTGGTGGTGGGGCTAGAACTGGAGTCCGTCTTGGTGGAAGCAATGGGCACTTTGGTGGACTGGACAATGGTGGTCCCGTTCTTGTTGTGCATCAGAGATGGCAGAGTGTTAGGGGAGGGAACCTTAATGTTCACTGTTGGTAATGTGACCTGAGGGGCTGAGGACAAAAGTGGCTGGATGGCCGTGTCTACAGACAGTGGTTGGACGAGGGAGGAATTGACCAAAACACTTGCTCCATTCAGCGTCTCTGACAGGACACTGTATGGCCTTGACTTGGGCTCTCCAACACTGATCATGTCTATGCTACTGCTTTGAGAGCTGGACTGAAGAGTTTTGACAACAGCTGTAGCTGACGCTGAGACAAATTCATCAGGACCCTCTGAAGCAGCAGGCACCGATTTCTCTCTCTCGCTTAATGATCCTGCAACATTACCTGTTGAATTATCCACAGTTCCAGCCACATCTGAGGGACTCCCAAGGGAGGAAGTTGCAGCTGAAATGGACGCTAAGCTGCCATCAGCTTGTGAGGTGTCCAGTTTTTTAACACCCCTGTTTTCTAAAAGAGCCCTGACAGTTACATTCCCAGCATACTTCTGAGGTGAAGAGCCATAAGGTATAGCTGGCATGGGGACAGTGATCACGCGAGGCTTGGGGTTGTCTGCACTTGCCAGTGGCTGAGCTACTACTGTCTGCTGGCTCCCTGCTGGGTTGCCTGGGGTAGAAGTGAGGGAGTTAATAATTCTAGGGGCTGGTCCTGGGATCACTTTCCCTCTCAAGGCCTGCTGAGGGTTCAACACTGTGTTTGGCTGCTGGGTTGTTCCTGCGGGCTGAGTTAGTCTCACCATGGTGTTGCCCACTTTGACCACCTGGCCTGGACCAGGCTGAATAATGCCGGACTTGAGGCTCACGGGAGTGGCCCCCCTTGCTAGCGCTGCCTGGAGGGTGGGGTTCTGGAGACTGGCCACAACAGGTGCCACTTGGGATGCGGCTCTGGTAAGTCTGATCTGATTCCCTGGCACAGAAGCATCAGCCGATACTTGAACTTGCACTGGTCTGACACCAAGAGGAGCTGATGGTTTTGACACTACAAGTTTATTGTTGAGCACTGTCTGGGATAGAGTTCCTGTGGCCAAAGGTGGCCGCTGGGCCTGGTTGATCATTGCTAGAAGTGATGACGAAGCTCCTCGCATCACCACAGGTCCTTGCGCCTGTGCAGCACTGGCTGTCGTCAGGGTGGTCACTGCAGGGGACATTGTTCGGCTAGTGGCCAGCTGTTGCAAGCCAGTGGTCAGCAGTAGAGTTGTGGGGTTTCCGGCTCCAGTATTAATCTGAATGGCTTGGTTTTTCACCAACTGCTGGATCTGGGTCACGGACAGACTGCCCAGATCAAGGACCTGCTTTCCCCCTGGGGACATGATGGTGCTGGACACCTGAGTGACCACCACGGCTGGGCTGGTAGTTGCCAGGCCTATCCCTGGTATGGACGTCTTGGTTGTGGTAAGGGTGGTCTTCCCGACAGGTGCCGTGACCACCAGAGACACTTTGATGGGGGTTGGAGTGGAAGAAGATCCGGCGCTGGGGGCTATGGCAAGTGACTGCTGCAAGAGCGAAGAAGATGCAGATGAAGAGGTTGTCCCGACCCCAGACTGGCGGGACTGGTTGAGCAGCAACTGTTGGATGACTGGATGGGCGGATTGAGCTCCTGACGATGGCACGACCTTGCCTCTAGGCACAGTTAAAACTGAAGTACTGGAGATGAAGCGAATATTGGCCAAATTCTGGGGAGACAGGATCATATTAGGCTTGCCAGCCACACGTATAGCTTTCACTACTGCATCTGACCCTGGTCTGATCAGCCGGACAATCTGACGGGGTCCTTTGGCCCTGGAGGTGAGCTGGGCTTTGATAGCTGAGGTCCCAGAAGTGGAAATCATGGAGATAATGTGAGAAGGCCTGGGCTTCCCTGGCTGGTGGTGGACGACTGTTGGCAATGATGTGGATGTTGATACAGTAGTGGAGGTCACAGCAGAGGAGGTGGAGGAGGAGGAAGAAGAGGAGGATGAAGCTGGGAAGAAACTATCCTGGTTCGGCAAATTTTTCCGCTTCTTCAAGCCAGTGTCTTCAGTGTTGTTTGGGATGACTCTTCGTTTTCTTACTCTCCCTCGAGAACTGATGTCTGTGAGTTCAAAGCCCTCGTTACTGTCTTCATTCCCTTCCCCTCCAGCAATGGAGGATAGCTTGGATGCTGCAGAGCTGAGCAAGGATGCTGTTGAAGAAGCTCCATTTGCAACAGCCTTCATCTTGGCTCTTCTCGACGGCCTTGAGCTCTCCGTGTCTGCTGCCTTGGTATCTGTGTCTTCAGGCTCGTCAACGTCAGTCTGTGGAGTGCGTGACTCTTCACTTTCCCACTCCTTGGATTCCTGGAGAAAGTTGGGGAATCATGACAAGAATTTTAAACAAACACCGCAAAGAATTTACATTAACTCCACAGGAGTCTTTACATCTGTTAGTTCCATTTCCAAAAATGACTATACTTTTTAAGTGTAAAAAAAAAATTAATTAATAAGTGTACTAGCATAAACACAGAATGCAATCACACTGTAAAATGTTGTTGTCCTTATTTTATAATTGGGTTCTCTTTGTCTTTAAATACCTTACTGTTTAATCTAAAGCTGACCTACGTTTAAAATGCACTCGGGTTCATAAAAGAAATCTACCTCGGGCTTGGGCTCCTTGTAATTCATCATCTCCTTCCTCAACTTGGCCTGGCCACTGGCACGGGCGTTGGACAAGCTTTTCTCGTATTTGAGAAGTTCATCGTGGAAACATTGCAAATTGGCCACCAGCTCTTCCGTGCAGGGTTTCATTACACCTGGGTACACCTGAGAATGAATACAGTAGCTTCATTTTATCCAGGTTTATCTAAATATATAAAAAACAGTTTTCATTTCACTACACTGAAGTCCATATATGACAGAGCTTACAGACAAAAATAGAACAACTGAAGGTGCTAAAAAATACAGCAGGTCTGATTGGAGCAGTGGAACAGCAACTACAATCCACAAGCTTCTTCCGTTAAAAAAACAAAATAAAATCAACAAATCATTGCCTATGAGAGGAAAAAAAAGCATTTTTTTCCCATCAGCTATGCTCTCTGTGTATTTTTATGCAAAGCTCTGTTTTTTTTTTTTTTTAAAAGGTCTTTAGATTTTTGATTTTATCACATAGTTCTTGTAAGAGCATCTTCCTATATGAGATATATAAAGAGGACATGCAATTCTTACCCTTTTTCCTCGCTTGATGGGCTCTGGATTGGACAGCTTATTGATGAGCTGACGGATTCCTTCCATACTGTCTGCAACTAGTTCAATGCGGCCCAAATTGGGCAACTGATGTAGAGAAGAGAGAAACAAATGTTTCATGAGTATTTAATGCATGACATGTCACTTGACCACAATATTCAATTTTAAAAATCCCATTTTCTCAAAGCAGTGGTGTATCCAAAACAAAAATTACAAGAATGTACCTCTGAATTTTTATGCTATAAAAATCTGTGTAAGATCCATGTTCTACCTGTTTTGGTTGTGTTTGCTACTGTACCTGTTTAGTAATACATTTGAATATCTTTGCCACCATTACACCACTTGTTGATGACTCCTAAAGTGGTTGTTGCGAAATATTTAATTTGATGTTTCAGAGAAAAAAGCATACTACACTGTAAAGAAATTAATGATGAAAATATAAAAATGTTTCTAACATATTCAGTACAGGTGTCTAACCTACGAATGGTGAAATGGGGTTAAAGTAATTTGTACGAGTGGGAGAGAAAAACACACTAAATCTGATTTCCTAATTAAGCCCACCCTATATATAATAGAACTTTTGTTTAACAACATCAAAAACGGAAGAATTCTAACGAGACAATAGGTATAGAGTAAAATGTGATAAAATAATTATATTCCTTATACTACTGTAACAGAAGTGATTTAAGTCATTCTTAAAAAAGAAATTTTGCAAACCCCCTCAGAAATGTCCACAATAAAAATACATTTCTCAGAAAAAAAATATCCGAGACTAGCATGACATAAAATCAGAAGTTAAAAAAAAATTCATTTCGGAGAAGCGAGCATGAAATTCAGTAATCTCACATTTTCATTATAAATCCATTACATTGTTTTCAAATGAATGGCTTAAACAATAATTAAATCATTACTCTCTAAATGACAAAAGCACAAGACTCAGATAACAGAAAAAAAGAAAAAGAAAAAAGGAGACTGGATGGAAACTAACCTCATCATCACTGCTGTCTTCATCGTCTTCTGCCACGTCTTTCATCTCTGATGCTTCCTCATCTTGCTCCTCTTCTTTCACCTCTTTCTTTATCTCTGTTTTCACCTCTTTCTTCACTTCTTCACTGCTTTTATTTTCTAACATTTTCGCCCCTTGAGCCTTTGTTTCTGTCCCCTCTGTCTTCACGTCCTTATTTTGGGCTTCCTCCTCCTCCTCCCTTTTAACACATTCTTCTTTCAACTTTTTAGAATCCTCTGAAGACGCTTCATCACCATCCCCCTTTTCATTCATTGAGCTGTTTTTCTCACTCCCCTTAATACTGTCTTGCTTAATCACCTTATCCCCTGAGGCAGTAACGTCATTCTTTCTCTCCTGTGAATCTACCATACACTCTTCATTTATAGGCACTTTAGGGTCTGCTTTTTTCAAGCTTTCACTGTTGTGTTTTGTCAATTCTGAACGCCTGTCGATCGAGCTGTCAATTGCATCACAGTTTGAAAGAGCACAAATATCTGGTCTGGTGACCTCATTCATCAAGGAGTGTTCATTGTCAACGTCATTCTTCTTTGTGTCTTGCCTCTCAGATTTACTACTGTCGAAAGAAAAGAAGGAACCGTCCTGATGTTGGGACATCTGTCCCGGTTTGAGCAAATAGGGAGAAACGTTTTCGGTCTTCGAACCAGAGGAGGACTCTTCAGACTGGGAAGTCAAGGACGAGTCTTCTGGCACCTTGGAAATGACTGAAGGTTGACAAGAAGTCACTTCAGTTTTTGAATTCGGAGACTCGGAATTCAACTCAGCTCCTTTGGGACATTCCCTTAGTGAGTCTCTTGTTGTTTTCGGACTGTTGGCGGTGTCCTCATTCATTTTGGCACTTTGGTTTGGACCCTCTCTCGCACATTCGGCATTGCTAGGGACAGGCTGGACTAACAAGTTATCACAGTCATCTTTGTTGGTGATCTGTACAGGCCAGTTGGACTGACCTTGGGAAGAAGGCGCGAGACTCTCACTGTTATCACAATCATTCTCCAAGTCTCTCTCAGGCCTAGAGGCATTGTCAGAAGGAGCCTTGGATGCCGGGGACTCTTTCTTGCCCCCCGGCTTCAGTCTCTTCCGCTTGCCCACCAAAAAGCTGCCTCTTTTCCTTTTCTTTGGACTCTGCTTTGGCTCAGAGTTTTGCAGTGCAGGGCTGGGTGCTGAGCTCAGTCCTGATAAGGTCGTCTCAGCTGTGCTGCCATCTGGTGCTTCAGAACCAGCCCGAGATGCATCTTGCATGGGCGATGCACAGCTAGAGCCCGCCTGCGAACAACAAGAAATAAACAGTCATTGACTTTAAATTATCTATTTCAAGACAAAAGGACAAAACCAATGATCTGTGAATAAAAAAGGTCCATCACACCCACCCCCAAAATGAACATACAAATGTAAAGAAACCAAGATCTGAGTGAAAGTGCCCAACATAAAGAGATAACTCATGATAGTTCTACTCACAGCTTGCATCAAAGCCCTGGCCCTTAGAGAGGTGGATGGGGTCTCCGTCAGCCGACTGCTTCGTGGGTTTACAGGTGTAGAGCAACGAGATGAAGAGGCTGATGGCTGGAATACGACAGTAATATTTTGAAAAGGGCTATGATAAAAAATCTAGAATTCTTATAACTACAACATCCTTCATTCTTGTTTCGTTATAAGCCTAAATTATAGTGAATGACATTGAATGACAGCATCCTATCACTTGTTTAAACAGTCTCAAATTTTATTTGCTAAAAATAATATGGTTGAATCGAATGCTTTTTTAAATACAAAAACCTATTTTTTTTAGTTTTTAATTACCGATGTACATAATAATCAATATTTCATTTCTGTGGTGTACCTGAGATTTTGACAGTAACCCCAGCATTCTTGTTAATTTGATTATGGTTGTGTTTTCATAGTGATGACAATAAAAATTAGTATAAGTTGGTATAAACTGTTTGGAGACGAGACAGTTGAGGTGCCAAAGATGATTTAAATTAGAAGAGTAAGGGCGAAACCACACGAATGACTGACCCAACAACCTGACACCGACGTCTTCGGGGTGAAAACGGCAGGCACAGACGAAATACAAAGAAAAAAGAGAAAAGCCGGCAGATGTACCCATACCAAGACCGACCGTCCTGCCACGGCCCAAAGACGGTGGTGTCGGGCTGCTGTGACAAGGGAGATAATTTCAGAGACCATTTCTCCCTTTTTTATCTCCCCTTTTCTGTCGCACGTCTATAAATAGACATTTTGTAATCAAGTGTTGATTTTTTTCCAAGAATGCAGCCTACATCTAGATATGCATAATTATCTTCACCAGTAGACCCTTGGCATACTTACAGGTACAAGATGGAAGATGAGAATTTAATTGTAGAGGTACAAGCAAGACAAGCTATTTACGACAAGACTTGGTCGTAGTTGTTGTATGGATCCAAAATCGTCTTTGATATCGTTGCTGCCTTCTTTTTAGTCACAATAATAGCAGCAACTTTCTTCTCCTTCTACACAGCAGTGTCTGACCGTCGGGTTCTGGTGGCGGTATGGGTATCGCAGCCGGCAAAAATGAAGACGTCAGTGTCAGGTCGCCGGGTCCGTCTTTGGTGTGATTCCTCCCTAAGACTTCATTAAAAGAAGTTATGTCTGTCACTTAGACTTACCAATAACCGATTACTAACAATACTAACATAACTTACCTTGTCCACGGCCATTGACCAATCTTCAAGGTCCAAGGACTCCAGACTTGGCTCTTGGTGCTTTGGATGCCTGTAAATCCTGATGTCCTTTCCCGTGAACATAGGGAAGTTGATGTACCTGTTGCCTCGCCCATCAGACCCCAACAGTGTTTCCCTAGTCTCATTGGGACGTGCTAAGTCGGTCTCTTCAATTGCCTTCACAAGGTACGTCTGTGTCTCCTGTGCAGCAATAAAATTGTTTGAATAAAACAAAATACTTCATTTCAGCAACAAAGCACTACCACATCCTCTTTACATTAATTTATTGTGTTGCTCAAGGAAATAGATGGGAGAGACAGGCAGGCCAACAGAGACATAGGAAAGTTGTGTGGACAAGCGCTTGTGGAAGTTAATACACACATGGAAGGAACTACTAAAGATAACCCATGACAGATGGAGTTGGAAATCACTGCTTTGTCCATAGCCTACACTTTGCTAAGGTTGAAAGGCTCCGATGATGATTGTGTTACCAGTACTGTGTCTTATATAGATGACGTGAGGTCAAAGCCCATAAAGCCTAGTCATAAACCCTCCCTTATGTTGACAGCATGAGATCAAATCAGAAGAGGCAATCAACCATGAGGTGGCCGTATGGTTAGAGCGTTGGACTCCAAGGGTACAGGGTTTGAATCCGGGAGGTGACAGTGCTGCATTTTTGGGAAAGACACTTTACACCATTTTTCATCTCTCCACCTAGGTGCAAATTGGGTACCGGCATATTCTGCTGGGTAAGTAAACCTAAGACAGGCTAGCGTCCTGTCTAGGAGATAAGTAAAAATCTGTTCCGCTTCAAGCAACTGAAACTGGGATAAGCTCTGGCTCTACGGGCCTCATTGGCCTTCAAGGAATCAACCATGATTCAGGACACACGCATGTATTAATAAAGGAATATGAAATAACACAATAAAAAGACAACAGTCAAATCAAACTCACCATGCAGTGATCACAGCAACATTTGAGAATCCACACCCTCTTCAGGAAAGATAACTCATGAAATTGCTTAGTTCGCAAAGGGTTGCATTTTCCTGGTGAGAGGTGCAAAGAAGATGAATGCATTATAAAATAAGCTATAAAAAAAAATAATGTTTGGCTTCTTTCAATGTGAAATATTATCTTAAACTTGTCACAGATGGATTATTTGTACATATTATTTTATTGCATTTTAAAATAAGTGTCACGTAATTATTGAAGTGTTCTGTAAACTAATACATGTAATGTATAGATCTAAATTACAAAAACATGCTCCAAAAAAAGTTTGTTTTTTTTTCACTTCTTTTCTGTGCTCATTACTCACTTTGATTTAAACATTTTCATTTTTCATTTCTTCAAAATAATAATTTTAAATATGGGAAAAAAAGGGAGAAAGCGGAGAAAAATGTGTTTTTCAAGAAAAGTTTCATCACTTGAAAGAAAAAAAAATATTTTAAAGCCCAAACTCACCAAAATCTTAAACTCTATTCCACAAACACTGGAAGAAAAACTAACATTTGACAATTTTTTCTCTTTATTTACAAATTTGGTGAGATCATCACGATATACTCGAATTCATGGATATAAGATATTGTGTGTGATCACTTGCCATTTTTCCTTTTTATGTTATCTTTACATTAATCTAGTAAAATATGGACAAATTATCTTTTGTCAAAAGGAAACTTGTACATGTACCTGTAGTGACTTTCCATTCAGGAATTACAAAACCTAAAAATGAACCCATAATATAATTATTCTGTATAATCTATGAAATGTATACTTGACTTTGACCAACAGCTTATTTGTCTGATTTTACATAAGCTGTAATACTTACTGTACAAAGAAATATACCTATAAATCAAAATCTGAAACAAAATTTTTACATTTTTCGTCTTCATTTTATTTTATAAGAATCATTTCTATAAGCATTTTTTAAATTGAATCTATCAATAAACTAAAACCTATTTCTCCTGAAATGACAGGACTGTTTAAAAGATTACACACTCACCCATGATCTTGAAAGCCCTGTTGTCAAAGCCCAGCTTGTAACAAGCCTGAAAGGAAAAAGTATATTATAATATTTTGTATACATACGCACAAAGTAAATGGTGTTGGTCTTTTTCCATAATATCCACAGGATATACATTTAATAGACAAACACCAATGTGTAAACAGCAACCTTTGACACATACCCATAAGTCTAGTTGGTTCACCTATGATATATATAATAAATAAAACCTAATACAATTAAAATACGGCACCTTCTTCTCTTTATAAAGAGAGGGATGATAAACTCACCTGGTGATGGTTATTGCCATAGTCAGAGAGGACTTTGTAGAAATGGTCCACCTTTTCCAGAAGCTTTTTGTTCCATACGTTGTATGGCATGAAGCTCTTGATGCTGGTGTAGAGATGACAAGAGCAGACAGTCAAACAGAGTCTCAAGCGTGCATTTCAACAGAAAATTAATCACCTCATGGATAAAGAAAATCCAGCAATAACAACAAAATGGGTAATACAAAAAGTAACAAAGAAGTATAACAAAAAATACCCCAAGAAAACATAAAATACAATGCAATGCTCCACTGTGGTGTCAAAAATCTTTAGGAAAGAACATCTTTATAATGTATCCACATATCTCTTGGCATTTTTATATTATTAAAAATTAATTTTTTGGCATTATGAGTGCACATGAGACAAAAATGCTTACTTAATCTTCCAGCTTGTGAGAGAATGATTTCCTCCATTTTATATGACTAATAAATCAATATTTCATTCCTCCTTCTTTTGCCTCAAGACTCCCATTCTGACTTCAAAATGTTTAATTATGCCATAAAATTCTTGAAAATATTTTTTTTTAAAAACCCACACAACAAAACCTTTAATTGTCTCTATGAATGTTTCTGCTTTATCTCAATAATATTTCTTATTTTTATATCAAACTGACCTTGCAGATAAATCAAGAAACAAAGTAATACATCATACTTATTCTTATCAATATGTTTTAATTGAGCACTATAAAAATCAACTTGAATTACTTGTATTTGAAAAAAGGTTAAAAAAAAAAAAATACTACTCACTTTTTCCTTTGATGGGGGGTGGATAAAAGGCAAGTCATAAGTCGCTTAAAGTCATAGCATTCCCTTGGCACTACAAGACCTCTCTCTAGCTGATACTGAGTGATTTCCTCCTCCAAGCCCAACTGTTCCATACACAGGTATACGAACATGCCAATCTGGGGCAGCTGTTTGAACAGGAAATGTAAGTGTCAATGTTAGCAAGAGATACAAATTTCATGCGTTAATTAAATTAAATTTAATTTAATAAATTTAATAAATTTAATTAATATCCAACATGTTATGAGAAGAAGTGCACATTCATCACCTCAGTTTACAATTGTCCATTCAACTCAATTTTGAGAAATCGCATTTCAAAGAAATGTTGGTACATGTAATTGTTGTGGACATACGACAAATGCATTTAGAATTTTCATACTTAATGTAAACTGATGGTCTTGAAAATACAAAGACATGTAGTAATAGCCTATGGAAGGTCTTTGATGAGTTTAACTCAGATTTTGTGAAAAGTGGACATACAACACTTGTAAACTGAGGGGACAAATTACTCTGTCATAGTATATTTCATTCTATTGCTATTCTAATTCTATTCCTTCAAGCTTTTGACAGTCCAAAGAAATGGAGCTTATTCCAGTTTCAATAGAAGAGAAAAAGATGATTTCTGATCATCATCAAGGAAAATTACATCTCAGCAAAATAATACCTTAGTATTCCCACTTAACAGAGGAAAACAGAAATCACGTAAAATGTCTTTCCCGAAGGACATCTATAGTGCTCAATCTGTATGACCTTTTGGTTGTGAGTGCAGCAATCTATCTATTTGGCCATCACTATTAATAACTAACTGCAAACAGTAATTTAAAATAAAACAGTTAAATACCAAGTAGAAATTCTTTTTCACAGTAAATAGCTCAATTTCCTAAGTATACTATAAACCACCAAAAACTGTAACCATCCTTTAACAGCGGTCCCGTTTCAAAATTCTAAGTAAAGTTCCTTCAAGGCCTATTACGCATAGAGTTGGAGCGTATCACGGTTTCGGTAGCCTTAAGCAGAACATGGTTTTTACATCTTCAGGGGTCTCAGTGAACAATTTTCAAATCCAATGAAAACCGTCGACAACTACCCCAATCATGACAATATTTTTGCACAAAATAGTTGTATGGTATGGAGTGCACCGATGTATAATAAACATTTATAGGTATTTCTATTTACGCTGACCGTCAGATCCACGAAAGTCTGGGAGCCCTGCATCTTCTCCTAGACAGGAAGCTAGTCTGTCGTAGGTTTACTTCCCCAGCAGAATATGCCGGTACCCAATTCGCACCTGGGTG